>PITA01009481.1:20399-77546 GCA_004023965.1 Spilogale gracilis | reverse complement strand
CAGCCCTTTGTCTGTAGTGTCATTTGCAAATATCTTCTCCCATTCTGTGGGTTGCCTCTTTGTTTTGTTGACTGTTTCCTTTGCTGTACAGAAGCTTTTTATTTTGATGAAGTCCCAGAAGTTCATTTTCGCTTTTGTCTCCTTTGCCTTTGGAGACGTGTCTTGAAAGAAGTTGCTGTGGCCGATGTCAAAGAGGTTAGAGTTCCCCAATTTCTTAACCCTAAGACCATCCTGCCATCACAACAGTGGCTGTCATTAGGTGGGCACTCAGTAACTATGCATATTATTAAACTTCCCTGAGGAACATGCAACTCTAGGTCTCAGGGTCATGAGTTCAAACAACACATTGGGTGTGGAGCCTACTTAAGAATAAGGAAACATACAAACAAACAAACTTGCCTTCTGTCAAGATTAGACCTGATGAAAACCTTAGGACATTGTGTGAAGTCTAGTTTCCTGGACAAAGGAAAATGGTGAAGAACCTGAAGATGTAGAAGGAACTAAGGTAGTTTTATTCATCAGCTTAGACTGCCATAACAAAATCCTGTAGACCGAGTGGCTTCAACAACAAAAATTTGGGCCAACTAGCTGGCTCTGTGGGTAGAGCATGCAACTCTTGACCTCAGAGTCCTGAGTTCAAGCTTCACGTTGGCCATGAAGTCTATGAAAGAAAGAAAGGGAGGAAGGGAGGAAGAGAGGGAGGAAGGGAGGGAGGGGGGGAGGGAGGGGGCAGGGAGGAAGGAAGAAAGGAAAGAAAAGAAAAGAAAAGAAAAGAAAAGAAAAGAAAAGAAAAGAAAAGAAAAGAAAAACAACAAGAATTTATTTTGTCCCAGTTCTGGAGGCTGGGATTCTGAAATCAGGATGGCAACATGGTCAGCTTCTAGTGAGGACTCTTCCTGGCTTGCAGATGACTAGCTTCTCACTGTGTCCTCACATAGCAAAGAGAGAGAGTGCACAGGCTCCCAGATGTCTCCTCTTATAAGGGCACCAATCCCATCATGAGGGACCCACCCACATGACACCATCTAATCCTAATTCCCTCCTAAAGGTCCCATCACATTAGGGGTTAGAATTTTATCTTGCCCCTGTATTTCATATAAACTTATAGTAGAATCTAGAAGCTTTCTCAGAGTTAGGTTTGATTTGGGGGGCAAGAATATTACATATGTGATACAAATCACCATCAGGAGGTACATAGTATTTCCTTTTTTTTTTTTTTTTTTTATGTAGTGACCATTGATGATCCAACCCAGGATCCATTACCTTATTAACTATTTGGAAAACAGTGATAATCTAATTCAAAAGTTCTCAAACTTTTTAGACCCAGAATTCTTAATAGTTATTGAGGATTCCAAAGAGGCTTTCTTTATGTAGATTATATCTATTGATAGTTACCATATGCAATATTAAACCGAGAGATTATACTGGGCACCTGGGTGACTCGGTTAAGTGTCTGGCTTTTGATTTTGGCTCAGGTCATGATATCAAACCCCAAGTCAGGCTCTGTGCTCAGCAGGAAGTCTGCTTGAGATTCTCTCTCTCCCTCTCCCCCTCTCCACCGCACACTCTCTCTGTAAAATAAATAAAATAAATCTTAAAAAAAAAACAAACAGAACTTTTAGAATAAATATATTCGTTCATTTAAAAGTAACAAAAACAGGGCCATCTGAGTGGCTCACTTGGTTAAGCCTCTGACTCTTGATTTCTGCTCAGGTCACGGGATCGAGCCCCACACTGGGCTCTGTGCTGGGTGCGGAGCCTGCCTAAGATTCTCTCTCTCCATCTACCTCTCCCCTCCCACTGCACGCTCACATTCTCTCTCTCGAAAATAAATAAATAAATCCTTTAGGAAAGTAACAAAAACAAGAAGAGCATAAATAACATTTTAGGTAAAATAAGCATATTTTCCAAGACAAAAACAATTAGTGAGAAAAGTGGCACTATACGTTTGTGTAAATCTCTTTAATGTCTGTCTTAATGAAAGACAGCTGCATTCTCATGTTTTCCTCTATAGTCAATCTGTTGTAATATGATGCTTAAAGATTAATAGTCTGATGTGGAATCTGAAATCACACCAGTGTACTTTCTGTATTTTGTTTCATTAAAATCTGTCTTGTATTTTGAATAGATCTTTTCACCCAGGCATGATTTTGTAACATCATGCATTAGTCACTTCAAAAATATTAGTTCATTGAGTTATGCAAATATTACAAATGTTGACACATCTCATTATACAATATCTTTAAAAATCCCATTTGTTAACATCACCAGCAATCTCATCAGAAAAAAATTTTAAATATTGAGAAGATATTAAACTCACAGTGGTGGATACAAGTTTTCCATAATTTCAATTTTCACTTGAAAGCTTGAATTTTATCATCAGCAATAAATACTGTTAAGTTGTTTTCCTCGATGTGACAAGGCTCATGTCTTAATTTTCAAAAAAATATGTACCCCTGGCTGAATAACCACGTTCCCTGTCAGTGGTTCTTTTCCTTTTTCTCTAGTCCATTTTTATTTTATTTTGCTTTGTTTCCTTTTTTCCCAGCTTTACTGAAGCATAACTGGCATAGAATATGGTATAAGTGGGTTATTTGACACACTTACATTTTTTTTTAAAGATTATATTTACTTATTTGACAGAGAGCACAAGCAGGGGAGTGGCAGGAAGAGGGAGAAGCAGGCTCCCTGCTCAGGGAGCCCCCCATGTGGGGCTCGATCCCAGGACCCTGGGACCATGACCTGAGCTGAAGACAGATGCTTAACCAACTGAGCCACCCAGGCACGCTGACACACTTAAATATTGTAATATGATTACCACCAGAGCTTCAGCAAATGCTTCCCCAAGTCACATAATTCCATTTCTTTCTTGTGGTGAGAACATTTAATTTCTACTCTCCTAGCAACATTAAAGTATATAATATAGTGTTATTTGTATTCACAATGCTGCATACTAGATTGCCAGAACTTATTCATCTGCTAACTGGAAGTTTGTACTGTTTGACCAGCGTATCCCTATTTCTCCCATCCCCCAGCCCCTGGTAACCACCATTCTACTCTCTGTTTCTACAAGTTCAGTTTTTTTTGTTTTTTTTTTTTAAATCCACATATAAGTAGGATCATACAGTATCTCTCTTTCTCTGTCTTCCGTATTTCATTCAGTGTATTGTACTCATTGTCTATCTATCCACATTACCTCAAATAGTATTCTATTATATACACATACCAAACCTCCTTTTTCCATTCATCCATTGATGGACTCCTAAGTTGTTTCCATATCTTGCCTATTGTAAACAATGCCACAGTGACCATGGGACTACAGATACCTCTTTGAGCTCTCATTTTCATTTCTTTTGATATACACCCAGAAGTGGGATTGCTAGGTCATATGGTAGTTTGTATTTTACTCATTTTATTTATTTATTTTTAAAGATTTTATTTATTTATTTGACAGAGAGAAGCACAGCTAGAGAGAGAGCAGAAGCAGGGGAAGTGAGAGAGGGAGAAGCAGGCTTCCCACTGAGCAGGGAGCCTGATGAGGGGCTCAATTCCCAGACTCCAGGACCATGACCTGAGCTGAAGACAGATGCTTAATTACTGAGCCACCCAGGCACCCTCATTTTATTTTTTTAAGACTTTATTTATTTGAAAGAGACAGAATGTAGGAGAGAGAATGTGAGAGAGAGAGCACAAGCAGGGGAGAGAGGTAGAGGGAGAAGCAAACTCCCTGCTGAGCAAGGACCCCAATGCAGGACTCCATCCCAGGACCCTGGGTTCATGACCTGAGCTGAACGCAGTCACTTAACCCACTGAGCCACTCAGGTGCCCAATTTTATTTTTTTTTAAAGTGAGCTCTACACCCAACATGGATCTTGAACCCACAATCCCCAGATCAAGAGTCACATGCTCTACCGACCCAGTCAGCCAGGTGCCAACCCCGCCCTGAGGAGTTTTATTTTTAATGTCAGTGATTCTTTTAGGTAAAAATAGTATTCCTCGAGAAAAGTGGCTAGTGGAGCGCTCCACTAAAATAATTACACAATTGCTTTTCAAGACAGGTCTTATATTTAAGCATTGTGCAGAAGTGTTTTATGCATATTTCCCATTCTATCAGACGGAATTGTATAAAGACATGTATTCAAAGGTTGAGATTTAATAAAATTAATCATTTTATTGCTTCAACAAGGACACTTGTAAGTGGAACCGGCAATTTTTTATCATGAATGTGGCAGTGAAGGAGACAGTGACTGCTAGCACAGTGAACACTACTGCCTTACCTTGTGCTAGGGCACCAGCAGTTTTAGCCACCACTGCTTTTGTACCATCAATGAAATGTCAACGTAGTGAAAAAGGTAAAGAACATCTTTGTATTATTATATAAATCGTTTTGACTTAATGGACCTCTGAAAGAATCCAGAGGCCCCCACACTGGGAGCCACAGTTCTAATTCTATCATTTTCTCTTCATTTGAAAATTAAAATACTTTCATAGATGGAAACTTTCCCTCATTCACTATTTGGTTACCCTGAGGTTAGTTTGTACAAGAAAAGGCAAGTTAAATTTTTATTTTTTCCCTTGATTTATGAGTTTTTTTTAAATAGTTCTTTAGCATCCTACAAAGGTGATCAGTGAGAATCTGTTAGTTTATTTCATTATGAACTTACATGTTTAATATATTTCATGTGTTTCTATCAATTGCAGTTCTTACTTTTATTGATACTTAACTATTCCAATCATTTGCTAATGGGAACCTCTTCACATTGGCTACTGAGTTCTTTTGATATGACCCAAACTGTCTTTGACACCTTCCTTGCCTTTTTTCCCCCAATGTTTTCTTTTGTTTTTTCAGATTTTATTTCTTTATTTGAGAGAGAGAGAGAGAGACATAGAGACAGAGCATGAACGGGGGGAGGAAGCAGAGGGAGAGGAAAAAGCAGACTCCCCACTGAACAGGGAGCCCAATGCAGGACTCCATCCAAGGACCCTGAGATCTTGACTTGAGCCAAAGGCAGATGCTTAACTGACTGAGCCACCCAGGTGTCCTGCTTCCTTGCCTTCTTATATGACAAGATACACCATAGTCGTACTGTATTTTTCCGGATTCAGCCATTGTTTTAAGGAGCTCTAGTTTTTTTCAGTAGAAAATGGTATTCAAAGACCACAATCTGGGTGCTAGGAAGGCTGTGCCAGTTACTGATCCTCTCAGATCCAAATTCACCCTTTTAGACTGCTCTGTGAAAATGAATCTGAGCCCTTTAAATCTTTTTCCCTCTACCAGTAGGCCCTGAATGTTTGTCAGTAGAGGGCGCTGGAGAGACATTGCAGGAGGAAGGCGATTTGCTTCTAAGTTCCAGTGTGCTCTCTCAGCAGGCTCCTGTGGCATGGGTGGCACTGTGCGGCACCTGGGTCTTGCAACATGGACGGTTTATCGAGTGCCCAGCTCCTGCTGTGTGCACTTACCAGCGGGACTCAGTAATGAATGGCCAGAGCTCCCCAGTGGGTAGATTTCTGCCTTGTTCCAGAGGGCAGATTTCCAGCAATTTCCAGGGGGCTATTTTCCAGAAATTTCCAGAAGATAGAGTTGCAGCACCAGTGGGGCAGGCACTGCAACTTGCATGCCATCCAGTGAACCGTGACTGTGACATTTCCAACACAGTATGGATCTCAGGCATGGGGGTGGAAGGGGGACTCTTCACTGGGTGCTTCATCTCGGCCCTATTGGTAGTGATTGCACCTTATGTCTGCTATTTCTATATTTAGAGTGATCTTTATTTATTACTAGCCAATCTCTTGTTACTCTAATCTCCTTCTGTAATTAATCATTCTTGACATTAAACTTTCCCTGTTGAAGTTACTGTGTGACTTCCCTCTCATTGGACCCAGACTAATACAACTCCTCAGTGTTAACTGAGTTAGTCACTTTTGCTATATGTTTCCACTGGCAAAAGCTAGGAAATATGTATTATTTAATTTTATTTTTAAGATTTTTTTAAAAAGATTTTATTTATTTGACAGAGAGAAACACAGCGAGAGAGGGAACACAAGCAAGGGGAGAGAGAGAGGGAGAAGCAGGCCTCCTGCCAGGCAGGTAGCCCGATGTGGGGCTCGATCCTGGGACTCCGGGATCATGACCTGAGCTGAAGGCAGTCGCTTAACCAACTGGGCCAGCCAGGGGCCCCTATTTTTAATATTTTTTAATAACTATTTTTTTGTTTTGTTTTTAAAGACTTTATTTATTTATTTGAGAGAGAGAGAGAGTGAGAGAGAGAGAGCATGAGAGGGGAGAAGACCAGAGGGAGAAGCAGACTCCCCACAGAGCTGGGAGCTCGATGTGGGACTCGATCTCAGAACTCTGGGATCATGACTTGAGCTGAAGGCAGTGGCTTAACCAACTGAGCCACCCAGGCACACTTTATTTTAAAGATTTTATTGATTTATGACAGAGAGAGAGAGAGACAAAGTGAGAGAGAGAACACAAGCATAGGGGAGCTGGATAGGGAGAAGTAGGCTCCCTGCTGAGCAAGGAACCCGATGCGGGGCCGATGGCCAACCCACTGAGCTGCCCAGATGTCCCCCACTTTGCCTTTTTTTTTTTTTTTTACTTAACATTATATCCCAGCGAATACTTCATAGCCATGCATAGAGATACTCTTTGTTCCCCTTTACACTTTAGTATCTCATTGTGTATTGTGTAGATAGATTGGAATTTATTCTATGAGGCCCCCAATAGACATTGTATTATTTCCAGCCTTTTGCTACTATAATTAATTCTGCAGTAAATATTTTTTCTTTCATCTTTTTGTTTAGCACCCTTAGGATAAATTCCTAAAGGTGGAAATCGTGTCAGATTTTTGGATTTTTGCTAATCTGGCAGGAAAGAGAACATGCCTCAATGTAGTTGTAATTTGCATTTCTATTATGAGCATGACCAAAATCTTTCCATATGGTCAAGAGTCATTTGCATTTATTTCTCTTAAATTGATTGTTCACATCTTTAGGATGCTTTCTAGAATTTTTTAGTGTTTTTCTTCTCTTTTTTTTTTTTTGAGAGAGAGAGAGAAAGCACACACGTGCATGCACCAGCAGAGTGGGGAGAGCAGAGGGAGAGAAGGAATCTTTTTTTTCCCCTTTATTTAGAGAGAGTGTGAGAAAGAGAGAGAGAGAGAGCACAAGCTGGGGAGGGGCAGAGGGAGAGGGAGAAGCACGCTCCCCAGTAAGCAGGGAGTCCAACGCGGGGCTCAATCCCAGGACCCTGGGATCATGAGCTGAGCCGAAGGCAGAAAGTTAACTGACTGAGCCACCCAGGTGCCCCATGACTTTTGTATTTGGAGTCATCGTTGTGAAAGTTTGACTCAGTTTGTCAGGCAACCTTGCTACCTGAACAGGGCCCTCAGATCAGCAATTTTGGCATTACCTGTTTTCTTTAGAAATGCAGAATCTCCAGCCTCTCTCAGTCCTGTTGAATCAGACTGTGTTTTAACAAGATCACATTAGTTCATTTGCATACTGAAATTTGAGAAGTACAGTTTTAAGGAATTTCACCCACATTTTCTTCTAGAACTGGTGAGGTGGACGAATGGTTCTTAAAAGGAAGTCATTGGTGAGCTCTTATCCACAGGGGTGAAGAAAAACATGGGAGAAAAGGGGGCCAAATCCAGGAAAGGATGTACATTTAAGGCTTTCCGGACCACCGGTTTTTATTAAATACAGATACGGGAATCATCTATTAAAATGGTCTTTTAAAGTATATCTTTTGCTGTGCTAGGATTATTTGACTGACCTGTTGATCCATCATTTTATACACATCTGTGGACAATACACTAGTGAAAATTGGGCTTTGGTTATTTTCCAAATGAATAGCACCATCTCCTGCTGTTAAGCCTTTCGAGATTTTCATGACCATGAACTTTGGAGAGGAAAAAATAAACCTCTTTAAAACTTGCCTGCCATGCACAAGCAAATTCTGTTCCTGTGCCACAAACTTCAAAGATGGTCGCATCAACTGTGCTAAATAAACTGGTGGGTAAAAGATCCCATACAAAGATTCTTGTCAGGCCTTTGTGTCGAGCATCAAGAAGCTGTTTGTAACTAATTTTAATTTCTGCCAGAATGTTATTTAATCTCCTTTGCTAATAGGTTATGTAGAACTTAATAAGAATGAACATACTGGAGAATTAGATCTTGACTCAGCTGTTTTTAACAGCTTTTTGCATTTTTCATTGTCTTGGAATGCAAAAAGGTTTTGCAGGAATGATTAAAGGAAGAATCAGCCACTATAATATGGTGTTGTCATTCATTTTTAATACATGGGCTTGGATTCAAGAGGCACCGAGAATTTCAAACACTATCAGAGAGAAAAATAACTGCTTTGAAATACAGAACTAGGCCAGCTGACATGAGGAACGTCCTGGTATAAATTTCACAAATGATTTCTTGCTGTAGTTCTCTTTTGACTTTTCTAGTATTTCTGAAGCAAAGTTCTTAAAATTTAGTGTATCATTTTATTTTATTTTATAATTTTTTTTCCACTTTCTCCCTTTAGTATAACATTTTAAACCTAGATTTCAGGTTCAGAGAAAGGTAGGTTAGAAATCCTGTATGGCAAAGCCCTTCGTCAACTATAAAGCACCATCTTTATTTTGGTTACTGCAATGGAATATGGTTCACCTTTCAGCTTAATAAAAGGCAGAGAGGGGTGCCTGGGTGGTTCAGTAGGTTGGGCATCGGCATTCAGCTCAGGTCATGATCTCAAGGTCCTGGGATCCGAGCCCCCATGGGGCTCCCTGCTCAGGGGGAAGCCTGCTTCTCCCTCTCCCTCCTCCTGCCTTTTCCCTTGCTTGTGCTCTCTCTCTGTGTCAAATAAATAAATAAAATATTTTTTTTTTAAAAAAGGCAGGGAATGTAATATTCTAAATTGTTAATATTTCTTAGTCAGTGAGCTTCCCTAAATAAAATAGTAGCTTTCTACAACCTCATGAACAACACGACATGTCTGGCTTTGCCTTACCTGGTGGCCTATGCTTGTAGGAAATGTTTCCATGAACCGTTTTTCCGTAGTCATAATATCAGCTTCTGCACACAGCTGAAATACGTAGTTAAAATATTCAGTTGCTAGTTGTTCTCATAAATTACTAGTGGGAGGCTAAATTGGTATAACCCCAGAGGTTAATTTTGCAAAATTACTCAAAATTACTAATGTAGAGAATAAAGAGCCCAGAAATAAACCCATGTTTATATGGTCAATTAATCTACAACAAAGGAGGCAAAAACATACAATAAATGGGAAAAAGATAGTCTCTTCAACAAATGGTGCTGGGAAAACTAGAGAGCCACATGCAAAAGAATGCAACTGGACTGCTTTCTTACATCACTTACAGAATAAACTCAAAATGCATTAAAGTTCTAAATATGAGACCTGAAACTGTAAAACCCCTGGTAGACAACATAGGCAGTAGTGTCTTTGACATCAGCTGTAGCAAAATCTTTGTATGGGTTGCATTTTTTTAGATTTATTTTTTAGTTAATCTTTACACCCAGCATGGGGCTTGAACTCACAACCCTGAAATCAAGAGTCACATGCTCTTCCAACGGAGCCAGCCAGGTGCTCACAGCATTTTTCTGGATATATCGTCTCAGGTAAGGGAAACAAAAGGAAAAATAGACTATTGGGACTATACCAAAATAAAAAGCCTTTACAAGGCAAAGGAAACCAATAACAAAACAAAAGCACAACATACTGGAAAGGGAGAAGATATTTGCAAATGATATATCTGATATGTCATTAATATCCAAAGTATATAAAGTACTTACACCCAACACCAAAAGACCCAAACAATCCAATTCAAAACTGGATAGAGGACCTAAATAGAAATTTTCCCAAAGCACACCTGCAGATGGGCTATAGACACAAGAAAAGATGCTCAGCATCACTCACCATCAGGGAAATACAAATCAAAACCATAATGAGCTATCACCTCACACCTGGCTAGAATCAAAAAGATAAGAAATAATAAGTGTTGACAAGGATTTGAAAAAAAAGGAACACTTGTGTGCTGTTGGTGGGAATGCAAATTGCTGCAGTCACTGGGGAAAACAGTATAGAGGATGGAGGTTCCTCAAAAAATTAAAAATAAGGGAGCCTGAGTGGCTCAGTTGTTAAGCGACTGCCTTCAACTCAGGTCATGATCCCAGGGTCCTGGGATTGAGCCCCACATCAGGCTCCCTGCTCAGCAAGGAGCTGCGTCTCCCTCTCCCACTCCCCATGCTTGGGTTCCCGTCTAACTCTCTCTCCGTCAAATAAGTAAATAAAATCTTTTTTAAAAAGTTATAAATAGAACTACCATATGATCCAGTAATTCCACTACTGGGTATTTACCCAAAGAATATGAGAACACGGGGCGCCTGGGTGGCTCAGTTGGTTAAGCCACTGCCTTCGGCTCAGGTCATGATCCTGGAGACCCGGAATTGAGTCCCACATCGGGCTCCCTGCTCGGCGGGACGCCTGCTTCTCCCTCTCTCACTCCCCCTGCTTGTGTTCCCTTTCTGGCTGTGTTTCTCTCTGTCAAATAAATAAAATCTTAAAAAAAAAAAAGAACACTAATTCAAAAGGTATATGCACCCCTATATTTATTGCAGCATTATTTACAATAACTGAACTATGGAAGCAACCCGAATATCTGTCAGTAGATGGATGGATAAGAGGTGGTATCTATATATACAATGGAATATTACTCAGCCATAAAAAAGAATGAGATCTTGGGCACCTGGATGGCTCAGTGGGTTAAAACCTCTGCTTTCGGGGCGCCTGGGTGGCTCAGTTGGTTAAGCGACTGCTTTCAGCTCAGGTCATGATCCTGGAGACCCAGGATCGAGCCCCACATCGGGCTTCCAGCTCGGCGGGAGGCCTGCTTCTCCCTCTCTCAGTCCCTCTGCTTGTGTTCCCTCTCTCGCTGTGTTTCTCTATGTCAAATAAATAAATAAAATCTTTAAAAAAATAAAACCTCTGCTTTCGGGGCACCTGGGTGGCTCAGTTGGTTAAGCCACTGCCTTCAGCTCAGGTCATGATCCCGGAGTTCCGGGATCGAGTCCCACATCGGGCTCCCAGTTCCGCAGGGAGTCTGCTTCTCTCTCTGAGCTTCTCCCCTCTCATGCTCTCTCTCATTCTCTCTCTCTCTCAAATAAATAAATAAAATCTTAAAAACAACAACAACAACAAACAAACAAATAGCCTCTGCTTTCAGCTCGGGTCATGATCTCAGGGTCCTGGGGTCAAGGCCCACATCGGGCTCTCTGCTCAGCAGGGAGCCTGCTTCCTCCTCTCTCTCTGCCTGCCTCTCTGCCTACTTGTGATCCCTCTCTCTGTCAAGTAAATAAATAAAATCTTTAAAAAAAAAAAAAGAATGAGATCTTGCCATTGGCAGCAACACGGATGGACCTAGAGGGTATAATGCTTAGTGAGATATGTTGGTCAGGGAAAGGCAGATACCATATGATTTCACTCATATGTGCAATTTATTTTTTTTAAAGATTTTATTTATTTATTTGACAGAGAGATCACAAGTAGGCATAGAGGCAGGCAGAGAGAGGAACAAGCAGGCTCCCTGCTGAGCAGAGAGTCCTATGTGGGCTTCGATCCCAAGACCCTGAGATCATGACCTGAGCTGAAGGCAGCGGCTTTAACCCACTGAGCCACCCAGGCACCCTCATATGTGCAATATAAAAAGCAAAACAAAGGAGCAAACTAAGGAAAAAAAGATACAAACAAGTGGAAAAAAATAGACTCAAATACAAAGAACAAATTGGTGGTCGCCAGATGAGACATGGGTTGGGGGATGGATGAGATAGGTAAAGGGAAGAAAATTGCAAATACATAAATCATTTGAGCCATAAATTCCACTTCTTTTTTTTTTTTAAAGATTTTATTTATTTATTTGACACAGAGATCACAAGTAAGCAGAGAGGCAGGCAGAGAGAGAGAGAGAGAGAGGAGGAAGCAGGCTCCCCACTGAGCAGAGATTCCGATGTGGGCCTCGATCCCAGGACTGTGAGATCATGACCTGAGCTGATGGCAGAGGCTTTAACCCACTGAGCCACCCAGGCGCCCATCAATTCCACTTCTAAAAATTTTTACCCCAAAAATATTTGCACATATGTGAACTAATATATGTAGAAGTCTATCTTGAACACCAAAGATTAAAAACAATTTAAATATCGGGGCACCTGGGTGGCTCAGTTGGTTGGGTGAATGCCTTCAGCTCAGGTCATGATCCCGGAGTCCTGGGATCGAGCCCCATATCCAGCTCCCTGCTCAGCGGGAAGCATGCTTCTCCCTCTCTCATTCCCCCTGCTGTGTTCCCTCTCTAGCTGTGTTTTGCTCTGTCAAATAAATAAAATCTTAAAAAAAATAAACTTAAATATCCATCAATGGGAGATTAGTTACATAAAATATGGTACATCCACGGAATACCATACAACTATGAAAAAAATGAAGATGCCCTCTGTGTGGTGCTAATGGAAATATATCAAACATCTCTTGTTAATGGGAAAAAAAACAAGGAGCACAGGAATATTGTATGCTAACATTCAGGTAAAAGCGGGACACTACATAGACATCCACCAACACAAAAGAGAAAAAATATATATACCTAAAGAAAAAACATATACACAAAAAACGAACAATATTGCTATGGGGAGGAAAACTGGATATTTGGAGGATAAGGATATAAAGGACACTTTGTATCATATACTTGTTTAATTTTGAATTTATAACTATGTGAGTTTATTACTTATTCTAAATTTAAAAATTCACTATATACATTTGTACTTTTCTATTTCCTTTTAAGGAACAGTTGCCTATAGATTGTGGAGGAGTCTGACCAGTCAGCTGTGTTGGCCATCCTTTTCCCCCTTATTGGCTAGAAAATTTCTCTATCAGAGTCACTACTCTGGATTAAGTGTGAGCCTGCCATTAGCCCACCTCTTCCCATAGTTTCAGCCCCTTTGACCCACACAGGCTCAGCCTGACCCCAGCTGTGGGACCAAATACTGCCCTTGTATTAGAAGGCTATACGAGACCTATAGCACCATGCTGGGACTCAGCACTAAGTCGACCCAACTGCTCTTTGACTCTCACATGAGGATCAATAAGGAGATGCCCACATTGTTCCTGACATATAGTCACCTTCCTTGTGTTTGTCCAACATGCAAGTGTTGGTAATTTGCCGCCTGTAGGCTGGGTTCTACTAGGCTTTTACCAGTCCCTGTCCCAGGGACTTCCCTCCTTGCATCTGCTGGTAGGTGTCCCTTAAATAGACTTCCTGCCTACCTGTCTGCCCACCACAGTCTTTGAACATTGCCTTTCCTGGAATTTCGGTCACCAAGTTCTGCCCTCTTGTTACAAAACCCTATTCCTCTGTTCTCCTGTTTGGTCCTCCCATGCTGATCTTTTTATATATTGTTCTCCATCAAACTCTTAATATTGTTACTATTATTACTTCTATATTGTGTTAGACCTGCTGGAATAAATTTTGTTTTTGTGCCTAGAGCTAGGGCACAAAGTTCAAGGTTGCATCCCATCCCACTGCCCAAAACCAAACAAGCTGCACATTGGAAGCAGGTCCACTGTAAAATACATGCATCCCGGGGCATCTGGGTGACTCAGTTGTTAAGCCTCTGCCTTCAACTCAGGTCATGATCCCAGGGTTCTGGGATCAGGCCCCACATCAGTCTCCCTGCTCTGCGGGAAGCCTGCTTCTCCCTCTCTCACTCCCCCTGCTTTTGTTCCCTCTCTCACTGTCTGTCTCTCTCTGTGTCAAATAGATAAATAAATAAATAAATAAGAAAATCTTAAAATTTTTAAAAGATTTTATTTATTTATTTGACAGAGAGAATGAGATCACAAGTAGGCAGAGAAAGAGGAAGAAGCAGGCTCCCTGCTGAGCAGAGAGGCCGGGCCTCGATCCCAGGACCCCGAGATCATGACCTGAGCTGGAGGCAGAGGCTTTAACCCACTGAGCCACCCAGGTGCCCAATAAATATCTTTTTAAAAAAAATGGTTAAAATGGTAAATTAAAAAAAAATCTCTGGGGCACCTGGGTAGCTCTAGCAGTTGAGCATCCAACTTTCTCTTTCCCTCTCCCTCTGTCACTCCCTTCCCCCTCAAATCAATCAATAAATAAAATCTTTTTTAATTTTTATTTATTTTTTAAAAGATTTTATTTATTTATTTGACAGAGAGAGATCACAAGTAGGCAGAGAGAGCTGAGGAAACAGACTCCCCGCTGAGCAGAGAGCCAGACACGGCCCTTGATCCCAGGACCCTGAAATCATGACCTGAGCTGAAGGCAGAGGCTTTAACCCACTGAGCCACCCAGGTGCCCAATAAATAAAATCTTTTTTTAAAAGTACATCTCTTACTAGAGGGTCTTCTGTGCCTCCTCTGAAATTTAGTCTCTTTGTAGTTTTATTTAAATATCTATAATCTCTTGGTCACTCATTGGTAGCATACACATTGAATGGAGGCGTAAGATCTCAACTTTTAAAAGAGAATGCCAAGAAATAGATTAACTATAATCACTCACCATCACAAGGTAATAGCAGAAGCCATGGCAGGCATTACAGTGGCTTAGAAGAGTGGTTCTAAACGTTCGAGTGCTCAGGAGGGAGGGCTTGTTAAAGCAGAGTGTTGAGCCCTACCTCCAGAGGTTCTGATTCAGTATGTCTCCAGTGGGGCCAAGAATTGGCACTTTAAGGAAGTTCCCAGTTGGTGCGGATGGGGCTGGTTGAAGTAGAATGGTTAAGATGGGAAAGCTGAGGTATAGGAGGATTGTGTGACTTGCTTAAGATCATATGGCTAATAAGTAATGGAACCAGAATTCTGAACACACATATTTTTACTCCAGAACCATCAGTACATTCTTACTTTCTGTTTGGTAAAAAAAAAAAACAAAAAAATTGCAATATAAACAATCTTTTTTTTTATTTTAAAAGATTTTATTTATTTATTTGACAGAGAGAAACAGAGAGAGAGAAGGAACACAAGCAGGGGGAGTAAGAGAGGGAGAAGCAGGCTTTCCGCCAAGCAGGGAGCCCGATGTGGGGCTCGATCACGGTTCTCCGAGATCATGACCTGAGCCGAAGGCAGTCGCTTAACCAACTGAGCCACCCAGGCGCCCCAACAATCTCAAAATCTAATACAAAACATGATCATTTTCAAATGATCGCTGTGATTTAGCATTATTAAATGTATTGATTTTTTTTTTTTTGGCAACATCTATTTATTCAGCAGCCTGACATTCTCCACTAAGTGCTAATGCTCTTAACCATGAAGCATGTTTCCTCAAGTGTTTTAATTATTTTCACTTCGGAAGAAAAATATTTATTGAGCCTCTGGTATGGTAATCAGGAATAAGAATTGTCCAAACTGTGATTCATAAAGAATGGACTTCGGGAAAGCCTTTACGCCACTTTGAAGAAGCACCGTAATTTAAAATTTTCCTAGTTCGGGGTGCCTGGGTGGCTCAGTTGGTTAAGCGACTGCCTTCAGCTCAGGTCATGATCCCGGGGACCCAGGATCAAGTCCCACATCAGGCTCCCTGCTCGGCAGGAGGCCTGCTTCTCCCTCTCTCACTCCCCCTGCTTGTGTTCCCTCTCTAGCTGTGTTTCTCTCTGTCAAATAAATAAAATCTTTAAAAAAAAAATAAAATAAATAAAATTTTCCCAGTTGGATTTTGAATAGCATAATGCAAAGCTATAGTTTCACTGGCAAGGATTCTGTTGAAAACCTGTTCCTTGGTACCTTTTCTACACTTTTCACAGTGGAATTATTACGCATTTGAAAAATCTGGAGTAAGAAATGCAAACAAGTCGGCAGTTGTCCTTCCCCTTGAAATCATGTGTCTAGCTGGTACTTACTGTATCAATTACATGATTAAAAATAGTAGACTATAATTCCTTCCCATTAAAATGTGCCAAAGTTATGGTACTGCCATAAGCAGAGAAAAAAAATCTTAGAGTATCACTAAATTTTGCTAACATGTGAAGAAATGAGTCATCCATGCAGATAACATGAAAAAAATATAATTATCTCTTACGTTCCAAGACAGTCCTTTATTGATTTATAACATGTAATTCCAACTGACTACCTCACACTTGCAGCTAAGAAATGGCCAATTATTAATCCACATCTGCTACAGCACTTTATCTTTACCTTTCCAACAAAGGCTTCTGAATCCTATAGACTGAAAACCAGCAAGCTTAGAAAGCATTGGGATATGCTTTTGAAACACCATGGAACTATAGGGAGCTCTCTTGTGCAAATGCTGGCTTTGTTCCATTCCAACAATGGGAGCAGCAATAACATGTAACAAGTCTGCTTTTTGGTGAGATGGTGATTCTGAACTATTCAAAGTAATTTTCCCAATCGAGTGATCTATTGTAATACCAATTACATGTTTATGCTCCGACTTTCATCATACTGTATAATTTGGCTTAGTAATGCTTAGAACATTAGACTTAAATGAAACTGCAAAACTAACAGAACGATTTATTACTGGATAAGTCATTAGAACAAAGAACAGACAATTCAGAATGTTCATGAAATTTCATCCTCCTTGTCGTTCAGGGCACCAAAATAAAATTTGCAAATAAAATTTGTGGGTCAGTACCTTAAAATAGTAGACATAATTCTAGGAGTTCTGGAAATCTGCCTTGAGGGCTCCCATACATAGAATGAAACTCCACATGGATGAACAAAGAACTTCTGCACCAAGAACTACCAGAAAGTTGTATTCAGTTGATTTCCAGAGTTAACGCAGGACAAGCAATTTTCAGGTTCTTATCAGCCTGAGAGATCTTGATCCTACAAATGTCATACCTTAAGAGTGTGGTTAGTCTAGCCCTGGCAGGAAAGCCACTCTAGACCTTCCCTAAAACATTCTTGAAAAGAAGGCTTGAAGGAATCAAGATGACCTACAAATAACATAACTGCCTGCCAGGACAAAGTCCAACAGTATTTAAAGTAATATGGCAAGTTCTAGGACACACCTTTGTAATACCTGACATCCAATCAGAAATTACCTAGTCTGCAAAGAAACAGACAATATGACCAGAAAGAGAAAAAAATAGACGATAGAAACAGACACAGGAATTATGGAGTGCTAGGGGTAACAGACAAGGATGATAAAACAGCTAATATAAATAGTCTCAATAGAGTAAAGTAGAAACAAGAAGCTTCTAACAGAATGCAATGAAAATAGAAGGGCAAGATATAGAAAAAAGAGGCAAGTGGAAATTTCAGATGTGAAAAACACAGTACTTGAACTTATAATTTCACTGGATGGGTTTAACAGAAGAGTAAACACCACAGAAGAAAACACAAGAGATCTTAAAGACATAGCAACAGAAACTATCTAAAATTAAGCACAGAGAAAAATGACTAAGAAAATAATACACAGAGCCTCAATAATCTGTAGGAAAATATCAAATAGTTTAACATCTGTACAAATTTGAATCCCAGGAGAGGAAAAAGGAGGGAGACACAAAATTATTTGAATAAATAATGACCAAAATTTTTCCCAAAATGATTTTTTTAAAATCTGATAAACATCAGGGACACCTGGCTGTCCCAGTCGGTAGAGCATGTGAGTCTTGATCTCAGGATTGTGAGTTCAAGTCCGACATTGAGTGTAGAGATGACTTAAAAATAAATCTTAAAAAAAACCCTGATAAACCTCAATGGGTGAATGGATAAATAAACTGTCGCACATCCAGGCAATGGACCATTTATTCAGCAGTATAAGAAGTTAGTTATCAGGGGTGCCTGAGTGGCTCAGTCAGTTGAGCGAATGCCTTTGGCTCAGGTTACAATTCTGGGGTCCCAGGATCGAGCCCCACGTCAGGCTCCCTGCTCAACAGGGAGTCTGTTTCTCCTTCCTCTGCTCTCTGCCTGCTTGTGCTTCCTCTTTCTCTCCCTCTCTCAAATAAATACATAAAATCTTAAAAAAAAAAGAGAGAGAGAGAGAGAGAGAAGTTAGTTATCAAGCCAGGAAAAGAGAGGAAGGAGTCTTAAATGCATACAACTAAGTGAATTCTGAGAATGCTATATACTGCATGATTCCAACTACACAACATTCTGGAAAAGACACAGATGTGGGGACAGTAAAAAGATCAATGGTTGCCAGGTAGGAACAAGAAGTAAGAGTAGGGATGAAAGGAACACAGAAGATTTTTAAGGCAGTGAAAATACTTTATATGATATTATAATGATGGATGTCATTATATATTTGTCCAAGCCCATTGAGTAAATCAAGAGTGAACTCTAATGTAAACTGTAAACGTTGGGTAATTGTGATATGTCAATGTAGGTTAACCTTGGTAAAAAATATATGTATACATGCCATTCTGGTAAGTGATATTGATAATGGGAGAAATTGCATATATGGGAAATCTCTGTACCTTCAATTTTATTTTATTTATTTTATATAGTCATTTTTTAAAGATTATTTATTTATTTGACAGAGAGAGACACAGCGAGAGAGGGAACACAAGCAGAGAGAGTGGGAGAGGGAGGAGCAGGCTTCCTGCCGAGCAGGGAGCCTGAGGCAGGGCTCAAACCCAGGACCCTGGGATCATGCCCTGAGCTGAAGGCAGGTGCTCAACTGACTGAGCCACCCAGGTACCCTTGTAATGCCAGGAAGCCTCATGTGGGACTCTATTGACTGAGCTACCCAGGCACCCCATGTGCCTTCAATTTTATTGAAAAGCTAAAACTGCTCTTAAAAAATAAAGTCTTTTTAAAAATGCTATAAACCCACAGGTCCAAAGAGCACAATGAACTCCAAGCAAGATAAACACACAGAAAACTGCATCAAGACACATCAAAATCAAATTGTTAAACAAGAGTGATAAATGGGCACCTGGATGGCTCAATCAGAAGAGCATGTGACTCTCGATCTCAGGGTTGTCAGTGAGCCCCACGTGGAGAATAGAGATTACTTAAATAAATTAAACTGGAGAATAGAGATTACTTAAATAAATTAAACTTAAAAAAAAATAGTGATAAAGAGAAATCTTAGCAATTCTTCAAAAGGAGACTATCTGCTTCGTGAAACGTCAAATAAAATTTGTATCACCTAAAAAGAGGGAGAGGAAATCTTAGAAGCAGCTAGAGAAGAAAGATACATTATGTACAGATGTACAAGGGAAAAAAAATCACTATAGACTTTTCTTCAGAGACTATAAAAGACATACATGCAGGTCTTGACCGAGCTGGAAGGAGTTTTTTGTCTGTTTGTTTGTTTGTTAAAGATTTTATTTATTTGACAGAAAGAAACACAGCGAGAAGAGGGAACACAAGCAGGGAGAGTGAGAGAGGGAGAAGCAGGCTTCCTGCTGAGCAGGGAGCCCAATGCGGGGATTGATCTCAGGACTCCAGGATCATGACCTGGGCTGAAGGCAGATGCTTAATGACTGAGCCACCCAGGTGCCCCCGGAAGGAGTTTTTAAAAAGTCAACTTAGAATTCTCTACCCAGAAAACATATCCTTCAAAAATGAAGGTGAAAAAAGAGTTTTCAGGCAAACAATAACTGAGAGGATTTGGCACCAGCACATCTGCACTACAAGAAATGTTAAAAGAAGTTCTTCCAGGGGCGCCTGGGCGGCTCAGTTGATTAAGCGTCTGCCCTCAGCTCGGTCATGATCCCAAGATCCCCACATGGGGCTCCCTGCTCAGCGGGGAGTCTGCCTCTCCCTCTCCCTCTGCCCCTCCCCCTGCTCGTGCTCTCTCTCTCTCAAGTAAATAAATAAAATCTTTTAAAAAAGATAAAAGAATGGGCGCCTGCGTGGCTCAGTGAGTTAAAGCCTCTGCCTTCGGCTCAGGTCATGATCTCAGGGTCCTGGGATCGAGGCCCACATCGGGCTCTCTGCTCAGCAGGGAGCCTGCTTCCCCCTCTCTCTCTGCCTGCCTCTCTGCCTACTTGTGATCTCTCTCTCTATCGAATAAATAAAATCTTTTAAAAAAGGGGGGGGTTCGGGAAAGCAGAAATTAACATATTAACATCAAATTAAAAACCTTTTTTGCACAGTGAAGAAAACCATCAACAAAACAAAGAGGGAACCTACTGAATAAGGAGAATATATTTGCAACATACATCCAATAATGGGTTAATATCCAAATTATATAAAGAACTTGCACAACTTAATATCAAAAAACACAAATAACTTGATTAAAAATGGGCACAGGACTTAAATAGACATTTTCCCAAAGAAGACATAGAGATGGACAACAGGCACAGAAAAGATGCTCTCAACATCACTCGTCATCAGGGAAATGTAAATCAAAACCAAATGAAATATTGCCTCACACCTGTCATTTTGGCTATTATCAAAATGACAAAAACTAACAAGCATTGTTGGGGATGTGGGAAAAGGAGAACCCTTATACACTGCTGGTCGGAATGTAAATTAGTGCAGCCACTATGGGAAACAGTGTAGAGGTTCCTCAAAAAACTAAAAATAGAGCTACCATATGATTCAGCAATTCCAATGGGTATTTATCTGCAAACAAAAACAAAAACACCAATCTGAGGAGACATCTTGTACCCTATGTTCACTGCAGCATTATTTACAATAGTCAAGATATAGAAGCAAGCTAAGTAACCATGAATAGGTTACTGAATAAAGATGTGGTGTACACACACACACACACACACACACACACACACACACACACACCGGAGTATTACTGAGCCATAAAAAAGGAGATCGTGCCCTTTGTGACAACATTGACGGACCTAGAGGGAATCATGCCAAGTGAAATAAGTGAGACAGAGAAAGTGAAATAAGTCAGACAGAGAAACCATATACCACATATGATTTCACTTATATGTCAAATCTAAAAAACAAGACAAATAAAACAAAAACAGACTCACAGATATAGGAAACAAAGTGGGGAGAGGTTGGGGGGGTAGGCAAAATAGGTGAAGGGGATTAAGAAGTTCAATCTTCCAGTTACAAAATAAAGAAGTCATGGGGGTATAACCAGAGAAGGTAGTGAATACTATTGTCATAACTTTGTATGATTGACAGATGGTAACTAGACTTACTGTGGGGATCATTTTGTAATGTATAAAAATATTAAATCACAATGATGTACACATAAAACGAATAGGATATTGTGTGTCAATTATACTTTAGTTAAAAAGCAACAGAAATTATCAGACAGGGTTTAAAAAAATTAAAAGCAAGAACCAAGTATATGCCGTCTACAAAAACTAACGGAAGTGAAAGAAGTAGATAAAGCCTAAATTATAATTGGAAATTTCAACATATTCCCCATAGTAATTGAAAGAAAATCAAACAGAAAATCAATGGGAGTAAAGAACACAACACAATTATTCAACTTGACCTAACTGACATTTAAAAATACTCCATACAACTACAGAATACACATTTTTTTCAAAGCGCACAAGGAATGTTTAACAAAAATAGACCATAGGCCATGTCATAAAACACATCTTAATACATTTAAGAGGATTATATTATAAAAACATTGTCTGGGGGCTCCTGGGTGGCTCAGTTGGTTAAGCGACTGCCTTCGGCTCAGGTCATGATCCCGGAGACCCGGGATCGAGTCCCACGTTGGGCTCCCTGCTCGGCGGGAAGCCTGCTTCTCCCTCTCTCATTCTCCCTGCTTGTGTTCCCTCTCTAGCTGTGTTTCTCTCTGTCAAATAAATAAATAAAATCTTTAAAAAAAAAAAACAAACAACCATTGTCTGTATCCACAATAGAACTAAGTTACAGGGTGCCTGGGTGGCTCAGTGGGTTAAAGCCTCTGCCTTCTGCTCAGGTCATGATCTCAGGGTCCTGGGATCTAGGCCTGCATCGGGCTCTCTGCTTGGGAGGGAGCCTGCTTCCTCCTCTCTCTCTGCCTGCCTCTCTGTCTACTTGTGATCTCGCTCTCTCTGTCAAATAAATAAATAAAATCTTTTTTAAAAAGGGAGCCTGGGTGGCTCAGTTGGTTAAGTGACTGCCTTTGGCTCGGGTCATGATCCTGGAGACCCGGGATCAAGCCCCACATCACGTTCCCTGCTCGGCGGGAAGCCTGCTTCTCCCTCTCTCACTACCCCTGTTTGTGTTCCCTCTCTGGCTGTGTTTCTCTCTGTCAAATAAATGAAAAAATTTTAAAAAATCTTAAAAAAAAGAATAGAAGAAAATGTATCATTATAGATCATAGAAAATACATATGTTATATATAATATATAATAATATATATGTAAATATATAATATATAAGATAAATTCATACCAACAAGTTCAAGAACTAGGTGAAATGGACAAATTCCTTGAAAGACAAAAAATTATCAAAATGGACTCAATAAGAAATAGAAAAGAAAAGCCCTATATTATAAAAATTGAATCTACAAATAATGACCATTCCAGAAAGAAAACTGTGTGCCCAGATGGCTTCACTGAATAGTACCAAACACATAAGGAAGATATAATACTAATTCTACTAAAATCTTTCAAAACATAAGAAAGAACACTCCCTAACTCAATTTATGAGGAGAGCATTATCCTGATATTCAAACCTGGTAAAGACATTACAAGAAAATAAAACTACAAACTAGTATTCTTCATAACATAGACATAAAAATCCTTAATAAAATATTAACAACTCAAATCCAGCAATAAATAAAAAGGATGATATACATGACAACATGACCAACTGGTATTCATTTAAGGATTATAGATTAGTTTGCCATTTGAAAAGCAATCAATAAAATTGGCCATATTACCAGACTAAAAAAAAAAAAGTCATATGATCAGCTCAATACAACTAAACCAAACCACATTTGGCAATATTCAACACTCCTTCATGATAAAAGTCTCTGAGAAAATTAGAACTAAAAGAGAACTTCCTTAACCTGATAAAAAATATCTGTGTTACAATACAGCTAACATTATATTTAATATTAAATAATAGATGTTTTCCCAGTAACACCAGGAACAGGACCAAAATATCCACCTAACCACTTCTATTTATTACTATGCTATAAGTGGTGCAAGTGTAATAAGTTAGGGAAAAGAAATAAGTGGCATAAATACTGGAAAACCAAAAGTAAAATTGTACTTACTTATAGATGACATGATCATGTACTGAAAATATTGTAAAGACTCTACAAAAACTATTAGTACTGATAGGTGAGTTTAGCAAGTTTGCAATATACAAGGAAAAATACATAAAATTGATTATATGTCTCTATACAAGCAATGAACAACAGAAAATTGAAATTTTAAAAATAGCATCCAAATACATGAAATAAAAGTAGATTTAACAAAATATGTTCAAGATCTATACATTAAAAAACAAAATATTACATAGAGAAGGTAAAGAAGACCTAAACAAATGGAGAGATACCATATTCATGGACTGGAAGTTTCAGTATGTTAAGGTATTAAGTCTCCCCAAATTTATCTACAGATTCAATGCAAATGAAAATCCCATCAAATGAAAAGCTCACCAGTCTCTCTCTCTCTCTCTCTCTTTCTCTCTCTCTCTCTTTTTAAAGAAAGTGACAAAGTATTTATAAATTTTACATGGAAATGAAAAGGAACTAGAATAGCCTAAATAATTTTGAAAAAAAAAAAAAAGAATAGTGTTGGAGGATTTACATTACGTGATTTCAGTACTTAGTAATCACTTAGATATTCATATGGAAAAAAAAATGCAGCTCTACCTTAGTTTGCACCAAATACAAAATAATTAGCTCAAAACGGGTCATAGACCTAAATGTAAAACTTAAAATATAAATTTTTTATAAGAAAACATAGGAGAAAATTTATGTGATCTGGAACAAAGGAGAGATTTCTTAGGATACAAGAAATGTGAACTATACAAGAAAAAATTAATAAATTGCACCTAATCAAAATTGAAAACAACTGGGGTGCCTGGGTGGCTCAGTTGGTTAAGCAACTGCCTTCAGCTCAGGTCATGATCTCAGAGTCCTGGGATCGAGCCCCATATCGGGCTCCCTGCTCAGCGGGAGGCCTGCTTCTCCCTCTCTCACTCCTCCTGCTTGTGTTCCCTCTGTAGCTGTGTTTCCCTCTGTCCAATAAATAAATACAATCTTTAAAAAAAAAAAACTGAAAACAACTGCCTGTTGAAAAACACTAATAAGAAAGTGAAAAAGCAAACCAAGGACTGAGGACAAATATTCTCAAAACATATATCTGATGAAAGGTTTGTATACAAACTTTTTTTTTTTAAGATTTTATTTATTTGACAGAGAGAAACACAGCAAGAGAGTGAACACAAGCAGGGAAAGTGGGAGAGGGAGAAACAGGCTCCCCTTCACAGCAGGGAGCTCAGTGTGGGGCTCAATCCCAGGACACTGGGATCATGACCTGAGCTGAAGGCAGACACCTAACAACTGAGCCACCCAGGCGCCCCTTGTATACAAATTCTTGAGACAATAAGATAAACAATCCCCTAAAATATAGGCAAAATATTTGAGCAGATACTTCGGAAAAGATAAGCAAGTGGCCGATAAATACACGAAAAAATCATATATTCAACATCATTAGTTAGTGCAAAAATGAAAATTAAGATTCAAAGTTAAATATACATTTACCATACAACCCAGCAATCTACTCTTATTTACCCAAAGGAAAACAAAGACTTGTGCGCGAATGTGCATAGCAATTATGTAGGAGCCAAAAATTAGAACAACACTAAAGGTATCAGTAGAAAAATGGATACACAAATTATGGTATACCCATATGAACTTGTACTACTCAGCAATAAAAATGAATAAATTATACACATAACATAGATGAATGTTAGAAGCATTATCCTGAGTAGTAAAAGCCAGAAATACTAGATGATTTCATTCATACAAAATTCTGGAATGAGCGGGCACCTGGGTGGCTCAGTTGGTTGGGCGACTGCCTTCAGCTCAGGTCATGATCCTGGAGTGCCGGGATCGGGCTCCGCATCGGGCTCCCTGCTCCGCGGAAAGCCTGCTTCTCCCTCTCTCATTCCCCCTGCTTGTGTTCCCTCTCTAGCTGTGTTTCTCTCTGTCAAATAAATAAATAAAGTTTGCAAAAAAAAAAAACCTCTGGAATGAGCAATACCAATCTATAGTGAGAGAAAGCAGGTTAGTGGTTTTCTGGGGCGAGGGGTGAAGGTAGGTATTGGCTGAAAAGATGAACAAGGAAACTTTTTTTTTTTTAAAGATTTTATTTATTTGACAGAGAAAAACACAGCGAGAGAGGGAACACAAGCAGGGTGAGTGAGAGAGGGAGAAGCAGGCTTCCCACCGAGCAGGAAGCCCAATGTGGGACTCGATCCTGGGTCTCCGGGATCATGACCTGAACCGAAGGCAGTCACTTAACCAACTGAGCCACCCAGGCGTCCCGAACAAGGAAACTTTTTGAAGGGATAAAAATGTTTTATATCAGAGGTTGGCAAACTACACCCCCATGGGCCAAATCTGGCCCGCAGTCTATTTTTGTATGGTCGGTGAGCTCAGAACATCTTTTATATTTTTCTTTAATCATTGAAAAAACTCAAAAGAAACCTGTGAATATTACTTGGAATTTGAATTTCAGTGTCTATCATCAACAAACTCTACAGTAGCAGAAGTAGTTGAGTAGTTGAAAGAGAGACTGTATGGTCTTCAAGCCTAAAGTGTTTACCAACTGACCCTTGATAGAAAAAAATATGCTGACCCCTAGGCTAAGCCAAAAAGTGCCATGCAGTTCCACCTCGCTCATTAGAATATACTTTTCTGAGCCCTGAGCTGCCACATAAGAAGTCCAGCTCCCCTGAAGCTACTATACTGGGGTAGTCCAAACTACAAAGGAGAACCCGAAGTAGACACCCTGGTAGATAATCCAAGCTGAGCCTAGACTTTGAAATATTCCATCCCAGACACCAGACATATAAGTGAAAAGCCTGCAGGTGATTCTTTTCCCCAGCTATTCAAGATCCCCAGGCATCTGAGTCCCCCAGCTAAAGCCCCAGACATGATATAGCAGAAACAAGCCAACCTTGGGATGCCTGGGTGGCTCAGTTGGTTAAGCAACTGCCTTCGGCTCAGGTCATGATCCTGGAGACCTGGGATCGAGTCCCACATCGGGCTCCCTGCTCGGCAGGAAGCCTGCTTCTCCCTCTCTCACTCCCCCTGCTTGTGTTCCCTCTCTCGCTGTGTTTCTCGCTGTCAAATAAATAAAATCTTTAAAAAAAAAAAAAGAAACAAGCCAACCTCACTGTTTTCTTCCTGACTCCCTAATCCAACTGTAATAGAATACCAGTTGTTTTATGCCTCTAAATTTTGGGTGCTTTGTTATACAGCAATGCATAACCAAAATAGAGAATACATACATTAATAAAAGGATGGATAATTATGAATCTAGTTTTAAAGCAAGCACACACACACACACACACACACACACTCACTCACTCACGACCAGAAAATCTTTTTAAAGAATTTTCCCATTTAGGTTATTACTTCTTAGAGAATGCACTTGCCAGAATATTTCAACACAAAACATCAAAAACATTTAAAGCTCTAGAGGGATGCCACTGTGAGTCATCATGACGCAGTCTGGGTAGAACAGGCAAAGACTGCCTTTTTATTTTTATGAAAAGGGACATGTTTATTTCAGAAATGCAGGATTGGTACGCAGTTCAAAAGTAATGCTAGTCACCATATTAATAAAACAAGGAACAGAATTATGAGTATCTTAAAATGCATTAAAAGCATTTAATATAACATCCATTCATGACACAAATTCTTAGAAATCTCCAAATAGAAATGGGCTTCCTTGGGGCTCCTGGGTGGCTTAGTTGGTTAAGCATCCAACTCTTGATCTCAGCTCAGGTCTTGATCTCAGGGTCTTGAGTTCAAGCCCCACATTGGGCTCTATGCTGGGTGTGGAGCCTACTTAAGAAAAAAAAAGGAGGGGCACCTGGGTGGCTCAGTCAGTTAGGTGTCTGCCTTTGGCTCAGGTCATGATCCAAGGGTCCTGGGATCCAGTCCTACATCGGGCTCCCTGCTCAGCGGGAAGCCTGCTTCTCCCTCTCCCTCTGCTGCAGTCTCTCTCTCTCTCTCTCTCTCTGTCAAATAAATCAATAACATCCTTTTTTTAAAAGATGTTATTGATTTATTTGACATAGAGAAACACAGCTAGAGAGGGAACACAAGCAAAGGGACTGAGGGAGGGAAAAGCAGGCTTCCCGCCCAGCAGGAAGCCCGATGCGGGGCTCGATCCTGGGTCTCCAGGATCATGACCTGAGCCGAAAGCAGTCGCTTAACCAACTGAGCCACCTAACGACCCTCAATAACATCTTAAAAAAATTTTTTTTTCCTTTAAAAAAAAAAAAGTTGTGGTGCCTGGCTGGCTTAGTTGGTTAAGCGACTGCCTTTGGCTCAGGTCATGATCCCGGAGACCCGGCATCGAGTCCCACATCGGGCTCCCTGCTCGGCAGGAAGCCTGCTTCTCCCTCTCTCACTCCCCCTGCTTGTGTTCCCTCTCTGGCTGTGTTTCTCTCTGTCAAATAAATAAAATCTTTAAAAAAAAAAAAAGAAAGTAGAAATGGGCTTCCTTAAAGTGACCCATACTAAAACTCTACAGCAGCCATCACACACAATGATAAGATATCTAAGGCTGTGAAACGGAAACAAGATGAAGATGTCCACTCTCACTATTTAACTTCCATTGTACTATAGCCAATATAATAAGGCAAGAAAGAATAAATGAGAATGCATCATGTCTAGCAAAGAAGATTGCGTACGTTGAAGGTTGTATATATGCAAAGCACAAAATGTCAAAACAAAATTGCATTTTTATATGCCATCAAGAAATAATTAGGAGGGGCGCCTGGGTGGCTCAGTTGGTTAAGCGACTGCCTTCGGCTCAGGTCATGATCCTGGAGACCCCGGATCGAGCCCCGCATCGGGCTCCCTGCTCGGCGGGAAGCCTGCTTCTCCCTTTCTCACTCCCGCTGCTTGTGTTCCCTCTCTGGCTGTGGTTCTCACTGTCAAATAAATAAAATCTTAAAAAAAAAAAAAAAAAAAAAAAAAAAAAAAAAAAAAGAAATAATTAGGGGCGCCTGGGTGGCTCAGTTGGTTGGGCGACTGTTTTTGGCTTAGGTCATGATCCTGGAGACCCGGGATCAAGTCCCACATCCGGGTCCCTGCTCTGCAGGAGGCCTGCTTCTCCCTCTCTCGGTCCCTCTGCTTGTGTTCCCTCTCTAGCTGTGTTTCTATCTGTCAAATAAATAAATAAAATATTTAAAAATTAAAAAAGAAATAATTAAGAAAAAATAGAAAATGAAACTTTAAGAGGAATCATTTATATTAGCATAAAAAGGCACTAAATACATACAAAAAATCTACCATAGTTATACCAGAGCTCCACAAAGAGAGCTATAAAATACTATTAATATTTACAGATCTAGAGAGGTGCCTGGGTGGCTCATTTGGTTAAGCGTCCAGCTCTTGATTTCGGCTCAGGTCATGATCTCAGTGTTGTGAGATCAAGCCCTGAACTGGGCTCTGCACTGCACTGCTTAGGATTCTCTCTCCTTCTCCCTCTGCCCCTCCTCTCTCTCTCTCTGTCTCCCTCTGTACCTTTCTAAAATATATATATATGTGTATATGTACATAATATATACATATATATATTATTGATAGAAATGCAGGAAAACCTAGATTGGAAGATTTAATACTGCAAAGATATCAATTTTCCACGAATCACCTAAACTTAAGCATCTATATGATATTGTATCTGTAAGAGCAGATTGTCTATTTTATCCTTTCTTCCTAATATGGATTTTAACATTTAAAGTTCCTGATGCCATTGTTGAGAATATTAAGATACTTTCATGTTCAAAGTATTAAAATGATGTTCAGAATAACAAATGACACAAATAGCTCCCACATACCTTTTATTCTTTTTTATAAAAGTATAAAATTCATAAACAACTATCATGGATAGTCTTCAGAAGCATTCTTCTGGGAAACTCAAGGTTGGGGGGCCATAAATATAGCGTCTGTAGGTCCTAGAAGATGACCTACTACAAGACTTTGAGGCTCACCGCCTACCAAGAAGACTGCAGAATTCTTGCCCCAATAAATGAAAAGGAACGTGAACTATTCTAGCATCATTTTCTTCCTAATTGTTCAAAAGCTAAAGATGACTGTTAAAATAGATCTTTATATCTGGTATGGAGCATTTGCCAGGGTTGTCTGATTTGGAACCCAAATACAGCTCAAGCACTTTGGGCAGAGCTCCAAATGTATAGAGTTGGCTTCTCCCCCTTGCCAAAATTGCATCATGCCCTTTTTCAAACCGTCTTTACTCCGTTTTCCCGGCAGTATAGGTCACACACAAAGTGCTGTTGGCTTTTGTAATCAGAACACAAAGGTACCATCCTGCCATAGGAGGGAACCCTTGTGGTGCAGAAGGTTAGCTGAGCCCACGCCTTGGCAAGGAGCCCCTTCCAGTTCTCAGGGCAGGTTGGCCTGCTGGCCTGGAGAACCAGTAAAAACAGTCACCAGCCCACCATAACTCCCAAAGCAAAGCTCCACGGAGGAGTTTGGCCATTTTGTCCCCCTGTCCCCATCCTCAGTGCAGCCCCAAACAGTAGGATGAACTATGCTCCCTTGGGCAGAAGGGACTAGGTTAGCTTAGGAATAACCATGGCATACAACATAGATGGCCCCACTCCCACTTCCCCATTAGCGACTCATTTGCCACAAGAGTAACCTTTTTCCTGCCTTCCTGTGGATTGCTTGAACATTCTTTAGGATCCCATTTTGAAGGACACCTCCCTGGCTCAGTCGGTGGAGCATGTGACTCTTGATCTCAGGGTTGTGAGTTTGAGCCTCACGCTGGGTGTAGAGATTACTAAAAAAAAAAAAAAGTCCCATTTAGATTTATCTATAGTGTTCTTTGAGTGTATCTCTTCATCTATCTTTTTAGTGGTTGCTCTAAGTATTACATTATATACACAGAACTTATCAGTCTACTGTTGTCAACATTTTACCAGTTCCAGTGAAGTGTAGAAAGCTTACTTCCAAAAACAAAGAAAAAAAGAAACCATACTTCCTTTATCCTCCCCCATATGTAGTATAATTGTCTTGAATATTTCCTTTACCTAGAGAACTACATTAGCCAGTATTACAATTTTGTTACAACCATCAAACATGCATTTGCTCTGCCATTTTTTTCTTCCTCTCTGATGGGCCATGATTTCTTCTTTTATTGTTTTCTTTCTATTTAGAGAATGTCCTTTAGCCATTCAGAAGGGTAGGGCTGCTGGCAACAAATTCTCTTAGTTTTTTGTCATCAGAAAAAATGTCTTGATTTCCCCTTCATTCCTGAAGGGTATTTTTGCTAGCTGTACAATTCTGCGTTGAAAGCTCTTTGCTTTTAGCACTTGAAAAATGTGCCATTTTTTTTCTGGCCTCCCCAGTTCTGATGAGAAAAAAATCTGCTATTATTTTTTTTAAGATTTTATTTATTTATTTGAGAGAGAGCACAAGCGGGAGGAAGGAGCAGGCTCCTCTGCGGACACTGGGCTCGAACCCAAGACCCTGGGATCATGACCTGAGATGAGGGCAGACACTCAACCAACTGAGCCACCCAGGTGCCCCCCAAATCTTCTAGTATTGTAATTGTTTTTCCCCTACAGGTAGTATCATTTCTCTGTCTTTACTCAAGATTTCTTTCTTTGTTCTAATGGTTAGAAATTTGACTATGATATGCCTTGGCATGGATTTCTTTAAATTTATCCTGTTTGGGGGTATGCTTAGCTTCTAGAATCTGCATGTTTATATCTTTTGCCAAATTTTGGAAATTTTTAGCCACAATTTCAACTCCACCTTCTTACTCCTTTCCATGATCCAAATATTCATTTGATGTTAGAGTCTCACATGTCCTTCAAGTTTTGTTCGTTTTAATTTTTAGTTTGTTTTCTGTCTGTTGTTCAGATTGGGGATTCTCCATTCTAGCCTCAAATTCTCTGATTCTTTCCTCTGTCTTCCATATTCTCCTCTTGAGTCTATACATTGAGGTTTTTATTTCCCTTATTGCAGTTTCTAGTTCTAAAGTTTCCATTTAGTTCTTCCTTGTATTTTGGATTTCTTTGCTGAGATTTTGTTTTTCTCTTTCTTTCTTTCCTTTCTTTTTTTTTTTTCATTTCCTTCGAGCATGTTTGTAATTACCTGCTGAAGCATTTTTTTTTTAATTTTATTTATTTGACAGAGAGAAACACAGCCAGAGAGGGAACACAAGCAGGGGGAGTGAGAGAGGGAGAAGCAGGCTTCCCGCAGAGCAGGGAGCCCGATGTGGGGCTCAATCCCGGGTCCCTGGGATCATGACCTGAGCCAAAGGCAGTTGCTTAACCAACTGAGCCACCCAGGCGCTCCCCTGCTGAAGCATTTTTATGACAGCTGTTCTAAGCCCTGTCAGCTCATTCTACCACTTCTGCCACCTAGGTTAATTGTCTTTTCTCATTCAAACTGAGATCTCCCTGGCTCTTGATTTGATGACTAGTTTGTGATTAAAATCAGGTCGTTTGGGGCGCCTGGGTGGCTCAGAGGGTTAAAGCCTCTGCGTTCAGCTCAGGTCATGATCTCAGAGTCCTGGGATCGAGGCCCACATCGGACTCTCGGCTCAGCAGGGAGCCCTTTCCCCTCTTTCTCTGCCTGTTTCTCTATTTGTGATCCTCTCTGTGTCAAATAAGTAAATAAAATCATAAAAAAACCCAAAAAACCAGGGCATTTGGAGCATGATATTGTAAGATTCCAAATGTTACTTAAATCTTGTAAATTAGTAGACCATCAGTAAGTGAGGACACTGTCTTACTAATGCCAGATGGGGGTGAAAGTCGACGTTCTCTCCTCAGCCGGTGTTGGCGGGCGCGTGGGGTCATATCCCTTATGATAGTAGTGGCAGTTCGGGCTCCCTGCTAGGCTGCCACCCGAACTACCCTGGCTGTGACGTGCTTCATTGTTGCCTTCGCTGTGGTGTGGGGAGTGAGAGGACGGCTCCATAACCACTGAGCGGTGGTAAAATGAAAGTCCTAATCCTCCATGTGCCTCCTCCAACACCACCCCAGAAAGGAAGAGGAGGGCACCTTGCTCCTGCCTGGTTGGGGGAGTGGAAGCCCAGATTCCCATGTTGCTTCTACTGGCACCAGTTGTTGGGGGGCTTGTTCTTATCTAGCAGGGGTATCAAGTGCCTGCCTTCCCACTCAGCCTGGACGGGAAGGAATGATTTGCAGCACCTGCTGATTGTCAAGAGTGAGACTTTGGGTTTCCCACTTGGCCTCTGCTGGCAGACTGGGGCCACACGTTTGTCCCCCTGCAGAGTTTGGCCAGAGTAAAGCAATTATTATTTTTTTTTTTTTAAAGTTTTTCTTACCTTTTTTTTTTTTTTTTTTTTTAAAGATTTTATTTATTTATTTGACAGAGAGAAACACAGCCAGAGAGAGAACACAAGCAGGGGGAGTGAGAGAGGGAGAAGCAGGCTTCCCGCCGAGCAGGGAGCCCGATGTGGGGCTCGATCCTGGATCTCCGGGATCATGACCTGAGCCGAAGGCAGTCGCCCAACCAACCAAGCCACCCAGGCGCCCCAAGAGTAAAGCAATTATTGAATAAAAGTTTTCTGTCTTGCTAGGTGGTCCTTTTCCTGGTCTTTTGGCTACAAAGAGCAGGCTTTTCTTGGATCTGTTTTCTTGTGGTTGTTAATTGTTGTTGTTGTCTGTGCCCATGGATGTTTCTGGGTTGCTGGCTTCCCCAGCACGCGGTGGGGGAGATGTGAGACACAAGGAAAACTCTGGTAACTTACCACCATGTTGTTGTTTGGTTCTGAGATCCCTAATTGGTCCGATGTTTTCTCTCCACCTTTCAATCTTCTTATGCTTATCTTACATATGGAAATCTAGGGATAAATACATTTATTCCATCTTCCTGGAAATGCAAGTCCCAAAGTTCCTTTTGGGGTTTTTTGGAAGATTTTTATTTTTTTAAAGATTTTATTTATTCATTTGACAGAGAGTAGGCAGAGAGGCAGGCAGAGAGAGCAGAGGAAACAGGCTCCCTGCTAAGCAGAGAGCCTGACGCAGGCGATCCCAGGACCCTGAGATCGTGACCTGAGCTGAAGGCAGAGGTTTTAACCCACTGAGCCACCCAGACGCCCAAGATATTTATTTTTATTTATTTATTTGTTTGTTTGTTTATTTGAGAGAAAGAGAGAGCAGGAGGAGAGGCAGAGGGAGAGGTTACAGGAGCAAGCAGATTCCCTGCCGAGCATGAGATCATGACTTGAGTTGAGCCACGCAGGAAACCCCCAAAGGTTCCTTTTTGATAGTTAGCCACAGCCAGGAAGTTATTGCCTCATTGCTCTATATTTGGGTTTGGTGGATTTCTTCTACTGTAAGAAAATCCAGGTATGAATGAGGAACAGTCTTAGAAAATGAATTATTGGGTTTAAAAAATATCTTGAAAAGGTAAGTCCCTACCAAAATTTTTCTGTCTTCCTGCTGTCAAGATGATGTAAGACAATACAGATTCACTCTTTGGGGTAGAGGAAGGCGAAGAACCCAAATCTAAGGGTTTCTTTTCTTTTCTTTTTTAAGGATTGATTTATTTATTTTGAGAGAGCGATGGAGAGAGACAGAGATTGAGTGTGCGTGGGGGAAAGGGGAGAGAGGGAGAAGGAGAGAAAGAATCCTGAGCAGACTCCCCTGAGTGTAGAACCCCACAAGGGGTTCAATCCCATGAGTCTGAGATTATGATCTAAGCTGAAATCAAGAGTCAGACACTTAACCATCTGAGCCACCCAGGCACCATCAAAGTCTGGGTGTTTTCTTTGCATGTTTTAGTTAAGTATAACTGATATACAAAAATCTGCACATATTTTAGATATATGATTTGAAAAATATATATAGTTTTCCATGTAATATCTATATATCTATATAGATATCTCCATGAAATTATTGCCATAATATGGTGAACATATCTGTCATGCTCAAATTTTCCTGGTGCCCTTTTGGAATTCCTCCAACCCCTTCTCATACCACCCCAGCCCCAGGCAATGGCTGATCTGCTTTCAGTCATTATAGGTTATTTTATATTTTTTAAAATTTTAAAAAATATTTTATTTATTTATTTGACAGAGAGACACAGCAAGAAAGGGAACACATGCAGGGGGACTGGAGAAGGAGAAGCTGACTTCCCGCTGAGTAGGGAGCCCGATGAGGGGCTCGATCCCAGGACTCTGGGATCATGAACTGAGTTGAAGGCAGACTCTTTTTTTTTTTTTTTAAAGATTTTATTTATTTATTTGACACAGAGAGAGATCACAAATAGGCAGAGAGGCAAGCAGAGAAAGAGGGAGAAGCAGGTTCCCTGCTGAGCAGAGAGCCCAATTTGGGCCTCCATCCCAGGACCCAGAGATCATGACCTGAGCTGAAGGCAGAGGCTTTAACCCACTGAGCCACCCAGGTGCCCTAAAGGCAGATTCTTAACGACTGAGCCACCCAGGTGTCCCTATTTTTTAGAATTTTGTATAAATGGAATCATACAGTAAATATTCATTATTGTCTGACTTCTTTCGTACAGTAGGATTAGTTTACAATTTATCCATGTTGCTGCATGTATCAATAATTTATCCCCTTTGTTTTGAGTTGTATTCCATTGTATGGATATACCACAATTTTTTATCTGTTCACATGTTGAAGAACACCTGGGTTGTTTCCAATTTTTGGCTATCACAAATAAAGCTGTTGTGAACATACTTTTTTTTTAAAGATTTTTTTCTTTATTTGACAGAGAGAAACACAGCTCAAGAGGGAACACAAGCAGAGGGAGTGAGAGAGGGAGAAGCAGGCCTCCTGCCGAGCAGGGAACCTGATGGGGGGCTGGATCCCGGGACTCCAGGATCATGACCTGAGCTGAAAGCAGTTGCTTAACCAACTGAGCCACCCAGGCGCCCCTGTTGTAAACATTCTTATATAGGTCTTTGTGTGGATATATGCTTTCTTTTCTCTTGGGTAAATACGTAGGAATAGAGTAGCCAGATCAGGATCTATGTTTAACTTTTATGAAACCACCAAATATTCCACAAAGTGCTTGTACCATTTCACATATCCACCAGCAGTGTATGAGAGTTCCATTCTCTGCATCCTTGCCAATACTTGGTATAGTCAGTCTTTTTAATTTTTCCAATTCCAAATGGGCATATAGTGGTATCTCATGGTTTTAATTTTCATCTCCCTAATAATAGTAATAATATTGAGCATCTTTTCAAGTGACTTTTTTGGCATCCACACATCTTTTTTGGTGAAGTGTCTGTTCAAATAATTTTCCTAAGTTTTATTGGGTTGTTTTTTTCTCTTATTATTGAGTTTTAAATTTTTTGTATATCTTAGATGCAAATCCCTTATAAAATATATGCTTTGTAATTAAAAACAGAATTATCATATGATCCACTAATTCTACTTCTGAGTGTGGACTCAAAAAAAAGTTGAGGGGTGCCTGCGTGGCTCAGTTGGTTAAGCGACTGCCTTCAGCTCGGGTCATGATCCTGGAGACTCCGGATCGAGCCCCGCATCATGCTCCCTCTTCCGCGGGAAGCCTGTTTCTCCCTCTCTCACTCCCCCTGCTTGTGTTCCCTCTCTAGCTGTGTTTCTCTCTGTCAAATAAATAAAATCTTTAAAAAAAAAGTTGAAAGGAGAAACTCAGAGATATTTATAAACCCATATTCATAGTATTATCCATGATCACCAAAAGATGGAAGCACTCTGCCTTTTTTTGTTTTAAGGATTTTATTTATTTAACACAGAGAGAGAGATCACAAGCAGGCAGAGAGGCAGGCAGAGAGAGAGAGAGGAGGAAGCAGGCTCCCTGCTGAGCAGAGAGCCTAATGCAGGCCTCGATCCCGGGACCCTGAGATCATGACCTGAGCCGAAGGCCGAGGCTTTAACTCAGTGAGCCATCCAGGCACCTGGAAGTACCCTACCTTTTGATGGATACATGATACATAACAAGTGGTATATCCATACAGTGGAATATTATTCAACCTTAAAAAGGTAGTAAATACTGACATGTGCTACAACATGGATGAATCTTGAGGACATTATGCTGAGTGAAATATGCTAGTCACAAAAAGACATATACTGTATGAGTCCACTTTGATGAAGTAACTAGAGTGGTTAAATTCCCAGAAACAGAAAGAAGAATGGTGATTGCTAGGGGCTAGAGGGAGAGGAGAATGAATTGTTTAGTGAGTATACTTTTAGTTTTGCAAGATGAAAAGTGTTCCAGAGGTTGGTTGGACCACTAAATGAATGTTCTTAACACTATTAATCTGTGCACTGTACAAATAAAATCTAAAAAAATAAAATAACTGTATATTTAAAAATGGTTAAGATGTAAAAAATTAAAAAAACAAAACTAAAATAATGGTTTAGATGGTACATTTTATGTTACATGAATTTTGCCACAATTAAAAAAATTTAGGAGCGCCTGGGTTGCTCAGTCATTAAGCGCCTGCCTTCTGCTCAGGTCACGATCCCAGAGTCCTGGGATCGAGCCCCGCATCGGGCTCCCTGCTCAGTTGGAAGCCTGCTTCTCCCTCTCTCACTCCCCCTGCTAGTCTTCCCTCTCTAGCTGTGTCTTTCTCTGTCAAATAAATAAATAAAATCTTTTAAAAAAAATTTAAATGTGGGAGTGCCTGAGTGGCTCAGTCATTAAGCATCTGCCTTCAGGTCAGGTCATGATCCCAGGGTCCTGGGATAGAGCCCCACATTAGGCTCCCTGCTCGGTGGGAAGCCTGCTTCTCCCTCTCTCGCTTCCCCTGCTTGTGTTCCCTCTCTCGCTGTGTTTCTGTCAAATAAATAAATAAAAACTCTTTTAAAAAATCAAATTTAAGTGTATATATTTTTTTTTTAAAGATTTTATTTATTTGACAGAGAGAAACACAGCCAGAGAGGGAACACAAGCAGGGGGAGTGAGAGAGGGAGAAGCAGGCCTCCCGCTGAGCAGGGAGCCCAATGTGGGACTCGATCCCGGGTCTCCGGGATCATGACCTGAGCCGAAGGCAGTGGCTTAACCAACTGAGCCACCCAGGCGTCCCTTAAATGTATATTTTTAAAAATTTCTTTAAAGATTATTTATTTATTTATTTTAGAGGCAGAGAGAGTGCGCATGTGAGTGGGGAGAGGGGCAGAGGGAGAGAAAGAGAGAAACTTAAGTAGACTCCATATTGACCGTGGAGCCCAATGCAGGGCTTGATCTCACAACCCATGAGATCTTGACCTGAGCCGAAACCAAGAGTCAGATGCTTAACCAACTGAGCCACCCAGGCACCCCATGTATTTTTTTAATTATTTTTTTTAAGTAATCTTTATACCCAATGTAGGTCTTGACCCACAACCCCAAGATCAGTGATCACATGCTCTACCAACTGAGCCAACCAGGTACCTCTAAATGTGTATGTTTTATAGATATTTTTTCTGAATCTATGGCTTGTTTTTTCATTCTCATGTCTTTTGTTTGCTGTTTTATTTATTTAAATGATCTCTACCCCCAACATGGGGCTTGAACCCATGACCCTGAGATCAAGAGTTGCATACTACTCTGAGCCACCCAAGTGTTCTGACATTCTGTTATGTCTTTAAAAGGACAAAGATTTTTAATTTTCATGAAGTCCAATTTATCATTTGGGGAAGGATTATATTTTAGTGTTATATCTAAGACATCTTTGCCTCACCAGAGGTCATTTCCCTGCCTCTTTTCATGATTGGTAATCTTTGATTGGATGCCAGACATTGTGAATTTTACCTTGTTAGTTGCTGGATGTTTCTGTGTTCCCATAAATATTCTTAAGGTTTGTTCCGGGATGCAGTTCAGCTACTTATAAATATTTTGATCCTTTTGGGTCCCGCTGTCATGATTTGTTAGGTGGGTCTGGAGTAATGATCAGTTTACTGCTAATTATTCCCCATTACTGAGGTAAGACCTTCCTGAGTACTCAAATTTCTTATAGGTCACATATAGTTGTCTTTTAATTGAGGTGTTTAAGCCATTTACATGTAATGTAATTTTTATATGGCTAGGTTTGAGTCCATCACTTATTTGTTTCTATCTGACCCATCTGCTCTTTTTTCCTTTTCCCCATTTTCTCCTTTTTTTATTGTTGTTCATAATTGCATATTTTGTATGATTCCATTTTATCACCTTTTTTGGTTAATAGCATACGAGAAAGTCAAAGATTCAAAGAACAGGAAGGATTGATTGTGTTATTGCTGCCTTAAAGATGGAAGAAGCCATGTGTCAGGGAATGTAAGTGGCCTCTCAGAACTGAGAGTGGCCCCCAGTGGTCAGTTAGCTAGGAAATGTAGACCTCAGTTCAACAAGCACAAGGAACTGAAGTCTGTCAACAACAAGAATTAACTTGGAAGTGGATTTTTCCCCAGAACTGCCACACAAGAACTTTGTGTGGCCAACAACTTGATTTCAGCTTGTGACACCCTGAGCAGAGAACCTAACTATGCTGTGCCTGACTTCTGATTTATAGGACCATGAGCTAATAAGTAGGTGCTGTTTTAAGCTGCCAAATTTGTGGTAACTTGTTATGCAACAATAGCAAATAACTATAGATGTTTTCAAATTTTAATGATTGTCTTAGGGTTTATGGTCCACGCATTTAGCTTACCAGTTTACTTTTAAGTGATATTATACCACTTCACTTATAGTGCAAGAGCCTATTGAAGTATACTTCCATTTCTCTCCTCTTGGTCCTTATGCTATTGTTGCCATGTCCTTAACTTTATATAGGTTGTGAAATTCATAATACTTAGTGCTTAATTTTGCTTAACCAGTCAATTATCTTTAAAAGAGATTAGCACAATTAAAACATCTTTTGTATTTACCCATGTAGTTAACCTTTTCTGGTGCTCTTATTTCTTTGTGTAGATCCAGATTTCCATCTGGTATCACTTTTCTTCTGCCTGATGGATCTCCTTTAACATTTTTTTTTTTAAGGCTTTATTTATTTGACAGGGAGAAACACAGCCAGAGAGGGAACACAAGTAGGGGGAGTGAGAGAGGGAGAAGCAGGCTTCCCGCCGAGCGGGGCACCCGATGTGGGGCTTGATCCCGGGTCTCCGGGATCATGACCTGAGCCGAAGGCAGTCGCTTAACCAACTGAGCCACCCCGGCGTCCCCTCCTTTAACATTTCTTATACTACACGTATGCTAGTGATGAATTCTTTCAACTTTCATACGTTTGAAAATGACTTCATATTGCTTTACTTTTTGAAAGATATTTTCCCAGGTATAGAATTCTAGTGTTTTTTTGTTTGTTACTTGTATTTGTTGAGTTTCTAAGACCTGTGGGTTTATAATTTTCATGAAGTTAAGAATGTTCTGTTCATTATTTCTTCATTTTTTTTGTTCCCCCCTCCCCTTTTAGGGGCTCTAATTACCATATACTAGATCACTTGAAGTTGTCAAACAGCTCACTGGTGCTCTTTTACTGTTTTAAAAGTGCTTTGTTCTCTATGCGTTTAATTTTGGATAGTTTCATTACTATGTCTTCAAATGAATTTTTTTCCTCCTTCAAAATCATAAAGGGCACTTACCAAAAAATCCTACAGCTAACGTTACACTTAATGGTGAAATAATGAACATTTTCTCCCTAAAAGCAGGAACAGGTAAAAATGCCATTCTCTCCATTGCTTTTTAACAGCGTAGTGGAAGCCTGACTCAGGGTAGCCAAAGCAAGAAAAATTAAAGGCATACAGACTGAAAGGAAACAGCAAAACTATCTCTTTTTGTAGATGACACCATTATTTACTTAGAAAACCTTAAGGAATATATACAACTACAACCTCATTTTTCAAAGTCACAGAGTACAAAATTAATTTTTAAAACTCAATTATATTTTTATATGTTATCAGCAAATGATTAAAAAATAAGATTTTAAGTGATTTTCATGTATAATAGCATCAAAAAACATAAAATACTTAGGAGTAAATTTAACATGTGCAAGACCGCTACACTAAAAAACAATCTTTTTTAAAGATTTTATTTATTTATTTGATAGAGAGAGAGATCACAGGCAGGCAGAGAGGCAGGCAGAGAGAGAGGAGGAAGCAGGCTCCCAATATCACGTGAAAAAGTGATCAAGATCATTAGTCATCAGAGAAATACAAATTAAATCCACAATGAAATACTGATGTGGGGCTGCCAAGCAAAATGGCCAAGAAAGAATTCTTGAGACGTTTTCTATGCAAAAAGTTGCTTTTATTGTAGCACGGGCAGGGACAGGACCCGTAGCCAGAAAGAACCGCGCTGGGATTTTGAGGAATGACTGACGATATGCTTTTTGGTTAGTGGGGGTTAGAGATAATATAAATCTCTAAGGAATTTCCGCATATAAAAATTAAAAGCAGGCTCTGAATACTTTGGAGGCTAGCAATTGTTAAGATAATGTTGCTTTTAGTCTCTAATAGAACATCAACATTAAGGTAGCCATGAGTTCCCTGAGAAATGTCACACTCTGCACTTCTCAAGGATTTATAGTGGGCGCCAAGTTGTAAGATTAAATTTTTGCTATATTTCTCTCGCCTTTGTTCTCCCCATCAATACCATCTTTTAGAATGGCTAAATTTAAGGTGTCCGGCTGGCTCAGTTGGTTAAGCCTCTGCTTTCTGCTCAGATCATGATCCATGGGTCCTGGGATCCAGCCCTGTGTTGGGCTCCCTGGTCAGCAGGGAAATCTGCTTCTCCCTCTGCCTCTGCTGGTACTCTCTCTCTTTCTCAAATAAATAAAATCCTTTTAAAAATTAATTAAATTTGGGGGCACCTGGGTGGCTCAGTTGGTTAGCGACTGCCTTCGGCTCAGGTCATGATCCCGGAGACCTGGGATCAAGCCCCACATCAGGCTCCCTGCTCAGCGGGAAGCCTGTTTCTCCCTCTCTCACTCCCCCTGCCTGTGTTCCCTCTCTGGCTGTGTTTCTCTCTGTCAAATAAATATAATCTTTAAAAAAAATTAATTAAATTTAATAATAAAAGAAAGAATGGCTAAATGTAAATAATTAACAACCCATAGGTTGGGGAAGACGTAGAATAACTAACCAGAACTCGCAAATCTTGTTAGTGACAATGTAAAACTGTATAACAACTTTAGAAAAAGATGTAGTCATTTCTTATAAAGCTAAACGTTTACTACCCCATAACCCAGTAATTCCATTCCTATTTACCCCAAAGAAATGAAAACACATTTACACAAAGTCTTCTAATGACTCTTCATAACGGCCTTATTTATAATAGCCAGGATGAGGAAATATCAATAGGACAATTGATGATCCCAGGTGTCCATCAATAGGGGAGTGGATAAATAAAATCTTGTATATTCATGCAATGAAATACTACTCAGAAGGAATGAGCTACTGATACATACAACAACATGAAGAATCTCAAAAACATAATGCTGAGTGAAAGAAGCCTTACACAAGTGTACATAATTATGATTTCATTTATATGATATTCTAAAAAAAAAAAGCAAAACTTAACAGGCGCCTGGGTGGCTCAGTCGGTTAGGCACCTAACTGTTGATTTCAGTCAGGTCATGATCTCAGGGTTGTGAGGTAGAGCTGAGTGTTGAGCTCTGTCCTGGGTATGGAATCTGCTTAAGATTCTCTCTCTCCCTCTCTCTTTGCCCCTCTCTCCACCTCCCTCTCTTAAAAAAAAAAAAATTAAACTACAGAATATTCCAGAATGAACAAAACTAATCTACAGTGGAGAAAGAATTGTGGTTGCCTCTGGTAGATAGGGTTGGATAATGACAGGGAAAAAACATGAGGAAATTTTCATGAGTGATAGAAGTATTATGGGTCTTTTTTTTCCTTTTCTTATTTTTTGCCCTCTTTTCTATTGGGTTTGACGTTTTCTAATTGATTTTTTTTTCAGATTTTATTTATTTGACAGAGAGAAACACAGCTAGAGAGGGAACACAAGCAGGGGGAGTGAGAGAGGGAGAAGCAGGCTTCGCGCCTCTAGCAGGCAGCCTGATGAAGGGCTCGATCCCAGGATTCCGGGATCATGACCTGAGCTGAAGGCAGAGGCTTAACCACTGAGCCACCCAGGCGCCCCTCTAATTAATTCTTTGTGTATTCTGGGGACAATCCTTTGTCAGCTATCATGTTGAAAATATAAAAGTGGGGCACCTGGGTGGCTCAGTTGGTTAAGCAACTGCCTTCGGCTCAGGTCATGATCCCGAGACCCGGGATCGAGCCTCACATTGGGCTCCCTGCTCGGCAGGAAGCCTGCTTCTCCCTCTCACTCCCCCTGCTTGTGTTCCCTCTCTCACTGTGTTTCTCTCTGTCAAATAAATAAATAAAATCTTAAAAAAAAAAAAGAAAAGAAAATATAAAATTATTGTCTCTATGTTAACCAACTAGAATTTATTTATTTTTATTTATTTGATTTTTAAGTTTTATTGGAACATCTTCACACTCATTTACTTACATTTTGTCTATGGCCGCTTTTGAGTTATTTTTTTTTTAAGATGTTATTTATATATACTCTGGTTTCTCTTCAGATCGTATAAATCTTTTGCCTTTTACTAAAGATGTTATTTATTTATTTGAGAGAGAGAGAAAGAGCATGAATAGGGAGAGGGGCAGAAGGAGAGGGAGAAACAGACTCCCCGTGAGTGGGGAGCCTGAGATCATGACCTGAGCTTAAGGCAGACACTTAACTAGCTCTGCCACCCAGGCACCCCACTAACTAGAATTTAAATAAAAGTTTGAAAGAAAAAAAGTATTGTCTCCTTATTTGTGGCTTATTGTTTCATTTTCCCCTGTATGTCTTTTGATTAACATTAGGTCTTAGTTTAAGTGTGTTCAAATGTGTAAGCCTTTTTTTATGGTTTGTACTTTTTTTTGTCTTAAGAAACGTCCCACTATCACAAGATCATAAAGATAATTCTCTTACATTATGTCCTAAAACATTTTCCAGATGTTTTTTTCTCTGAAGTTATATAATTTGTGTAGTAAGAAAACAGGTCAACATCATCTGTACTGCCTCAAAACCTGTCATTTAGCAATAAATTTTCAACATACTTTTATGTAAATAAATATATATTTTTTCTTTTTTAAAAGATTTTATTTATTTGAGGGCGCCTTGGTGCCTCAGTGGTTTAAAGCCTCTGCCTTCAGCTCAGGTCATGATCCCGGGGGGGGCCTGGGATCCAGGCCCGCATTGGGCTCTCTGCCGAGCAGGGAGCCTGATGCAGGGCTCGAACCCAGGACTTGGGGATCACGACCTGAGCGGAAGGCAGACGCCCAACAACTGAGACACCCAGGCGCTCCTATGTAAATAAATCTATCACTAGTGTCGTGGGTGGGGTTTCCCAGGAAACAGACTCAGAGATTTGGGTACAGGAAGTTTATTAGGGAAGGCTTTCAGGATCAACATGTATGCGGAAGGGCACGAAGCAGGATCAGAGGGGAGAGCAAGGGTGTAGAGACAACAAGGGCTCCAACTTCATAGTTGAGAGGGCCTCAAAAGTCCCAAATTGAAGAGGCTTGGCCTTTATACTCCCACATTGTTAGGTGCAGCTGCCTCCAGCCAGGCCAATCTGACGCTGGCTAAGGCAGTGACTTCAACAGAGTACAATTCCTGGAGATGGCTGGCAGATGACCACTGTAGTCAGGGATAGTTTTGACTCTGAATAGCTGAAAACCCGGCCAAACCCTGCTTAATAAATAGGAGTCTGTCTCACTTAACAGAAGGTCTGCGGTAGATCATTGTTGGCATCAACAGTATCTGTCCTTTTTATCTGGAAAGCAAAAACGTTCTCATAAGTCCCCAGAAGACTTTCCCTGCAAATTAATTGGCCAGAGCTAGATCATGAGTCCATCCCTCGGTGCAGGGGAACCTGGGAAAGTGGGAACCGGATTGTCACGCATTTGTGCTTGAAGGCCTCACCATTGCTGCCCTGAACAGTCTCCGTATTCCGTTAGCATCAAGAAAAAGGGGAAAGGATTTTAGGCAGGCACTTAACAAAGCCTGCCACAAATAGACCTCTACAAAGTTATTTGGAATAACTGCATATGAATATAACTTACTGAAAGACTCTATTTTGCTACACATTTGGTTGTTTTCAGCTTTTTGCTATTATTCACTGTGCTGCAGTAAATATCCTTGTAATTTTTGATGAATGAAATGTGACATACGTAATTGCTCAGAGGAGGGAATGTACTTTTAAAGAATCTTGATGCGGATTACCAAGGTGTACTTCTGAAAGGCCTCCAAGTTTTTCAAAAGGCCATTCTTTGTACTTTCACAATTTTATGTCTTCCGTCAGCCGTGAAGGAAGAGGCTTATCCTTACTGACACTGGATATTAACATTCTCATTAATTTGCATCAATTTTATATTTTTAAAAGATTTTTTTTTTAAGATTTTATTTATTTGACAGAGAGAAACACAGCCAGAGAGGGAACACAAGCAGGGGGAGTGAGAGAGGGAGAAGCAGGCTTCCTGCCGACAGGGAGCCCAATGTGGGACTTGATCCCGGGTCTCCCGGATCATGACCTGAGCCGAAGGCAGTCGCTTAACCAACTGAGCCACCCAGGCACCCCTTTCTATTGATTTTTATTGGACATATTTGCTCATTTTTGCATTGTGGCCCCAAAACCGTGCGTTGGATCATTTGGGTTTTTTCGGAAAAGTGTTGAGATGTTTTCAGAGTTTGGCTCTTGTGCTGTAGGAGTTAATTCTAGCAGGCCTGAGCTGTTTTGCCGGTCAAGGCATGAAATTTACGATTAATGTTTCCATCTAACTTGTGGAAGAATTTCAGGGCATTTCAACCCAGTTTGTTAGAATTGTATATTGAGCGGAGCCTGGGAGGCTCAGTCAGTAGGCATCTGTGTTTGGCTTAGGTCATGATCCCGGAGTCCTGGGATCGAGCCCCGCATTGGACTCCTAGCTCGGCGGGAAGCCTGCTTCCTTCTCCCTCTCCCACTCCCCCTGCTTGTGTTCCCGCTCTAGCTGTGTTTCTCTCCGTTAAATAAATAAAATATTAAAAAAAAAAAGAAGAAGAAGAAAAATTTTTCATTGGTAACAATGAGAGTGATAATTTGCCGGTGGTCTTGGTGTTAGTGAACCCCCTCCCGCCCTCCTCCTGGAGGGCTCTGCTGCTGAGTCTGGTTACATTTCAGGAAAATGTCTGCGTGTTAGGAATACCTAAATATATATTCATAATTAGTATTCACGGCAACAGCAGAAGAGCTACGTAAGAGCACTTTGTAGCATGAATATTTTTATGACCTATAAATTGTACTCTGTAGAAATGCCAAAAATATTTTTAAAATATCACTCAGAAAGGTAAAAGGAGAAAAAAATAATTTTGCTAATTAATCCAATGAAGAATGATGACATGAATTTAGAAACATATGCCATAGGTATCTGAATGAGAAACATGGCAGGGCTGTTTTTAAAACATTTACTGAATATGTAGTTCATGAATAATAGATCTCTTACTCCAGTAGATATTTTCTTAGTGAAAAAGGGTTAACAGCTATTTTTATAGCAAAAATAAAACCAGAGCACTACAAATCCAACAAAATGACTTGAATATTTTATTATCTCTAAATATATGAATATATTGTACTAAAAATTGCCAGGATAATTTTTATTGCATTTCTTATGCCTTGTGCAATCATTATTGCACTTTATAATTTTTGCACACATTATAGTCTTGTATATAAGTACTAAATATTTACTGGCTCAGAAAAATATCCTATAAGTCCACATGTACTTCAGGTTAAATATATCAAAACATAAATTTAAGTAGTCAAAAATGATATTTGCTATCACTTCTAAATTAGTAAGAGTTGTCTTTGAAATACAGAGTAATGAAGTAAACTAACTTAGTACTAAAGCATTATGTGAAAATACATGGCCACTACACAAATATACTTAAGTATAATCTGTCAAAATAGTAAAGATGAAAAAGAATTAGACTACCCAATTCCGATAAGAATACAGAGGAAATGAACTCTATACTTACTAGGTAGAAATGTAATGCAGTGTAGCTCTTTTGTGAACCAATTTATTGGTACATAAACAGCATAAAAATTATTCATAACTTAGACTTAATTAATATATGAGTCTAGTAGTCTAAAATAATAATCCTACACTCTGGTGCACCTAGGTGGTACAGTCTGTTGAGCATGACTCTTGGTTTTGGCTCAGGTCATGATCCTAGGGTCCTGGGTTCGAGCCCTGTATCTGGCTTCTTGCTCAGTGGGGAGACTGCTTCTCCCTCTACCTACTACTCCGCCTGCTTGTGCTCTCTCTCCTTCTGTCAAACAAATAAATAATTCCTTAAAAAAACACAAAAAAACCCAAGGGCGCCTGGGTGGCTCAGTGGGTTAAAGCCTCTGCCTTCAGCTCAGGTTCTGATCCCAGGGTCCTGGGATGGAGGCCCTCGTCAGGCTCTCTGCTCAGCAGGGAGGCTGTTTCCTCTGATCCCTCTGCCTGCCTCTCTGCCTACTTGTGATCTCTCTCTCTGTCAAATAAATAAATAAAATCTTAAAAAAAAAATCTTACATGGAGAGAAATCTATATACACAAATATATTTGTTGCAGCATTATTCATAATGATGAAATTGATAAACAACAGAGACATCCAAAAGTTGGAGAATAATTAATGAAGCCATTAAAATGTTACTTAAACTATAATATAGCTATATAATGAAGTTTGATGAATCTGTAAAATAGAGTGAGGAAGATCTCTGTGTTGCTTTTAGGTGATGTGCAAAATATGGTGTTAACTGAAAGCAAGGTGCGGAAAAGTTGTAGCATAAAAAATATATTTTGGGAGTATAAATATAGGTATATATTTTCTGATTTTTTTTTTAAGATTTTATTTATTTGACAGAGATAAACACAGCTAGAGAGGGAACACAAGCAGGGGGAGTGAGAGAGGGAGAAGGAGGCTTCCCGCCGAGGGTCTCGATCCAGGGACTCCGGGATCATGACCCGAACCGAAGGCAGACGTTTAATGACTGAGCCACGCAGGTGCCTTTATTTTCTCATATTTTCCAGAGGAAGAACAATGGAAAGATAAAGCAAGTACTAATGAAAGTGGTTTCCTAAAGGAGAAGGCAGTGAATGTGGAAAGTACAAAGATGCAGCTAGACCTCTGTGAATATATCTTGTTTTGTAATTCTCTTTTGAGTAAAAGATGGCCCCCAAAGATTCCCACCTCCTAGTATTTACATCCTTGTGAAGTTCCCTTCCCATTGCAGCAGGGTTGGTGGTCCGTGTGGCCAGTAGAATTTGGTAGAAGTGATAATACGTAACTTCTAAGATTAGACTCTAAAGGACAATGTGGCTTCTGTTTTATTCTTTCTTTCTCTTGGATCACTTGTTCCAGGGGAAGCCAGTTGCCTGGCTGAGCAGTCCCACATGGTGAGGATCTGAGGTCCGCCAACAGTCACGTGGGTGAACCGTCCTGGAAGCAGATGTCCAGTCTCAGTTAAACCCTGAGATGGCTGCAACCCTCGCTGACATCTTGTATTTCATGAGAGACCTTGAGCTAGAACCACCCAGCTAAGCCATTCCAGACTTCTGACACTCAGAATCTGTGAGATAATAAATACTTGTTATTTTAAGTTCGACTTAATTTGCCAGGCGGCAACTAATTCATGTTGGAACCATACACTTGTTTAAAATAATTTAAAAACTGAGTATCATTCTTATAAATTGAAGACAAACTAAAACAAATGAACCCAAGTATATATCCAGTGGTGGCAAAACGACACAGAAAATAATTATTCCAAGTGACTTGTAAACAGTATTTTACAATATATCCCAAGTGAGCTGGATCCTAAGGACAATAAGAACTACAAATAAATCTGAAATGGCATTCAGTAGTCTAACTGTCAGCAATAACACTGATATTGTTTACCTGACGCTCCTCTGTATGGTAGAATCAAGCAAATAAGTCATAATGTTAATGTCATTAAGAACAAGAGTTAAGGGGTACCTGGGCGGCTCAGTCGTTAAATGTCTGCCTTCCGCTCAGGTTATGATCTGGGAGTCCCGGGATCGGGCCCCTCATCGAGCTCCCTGTTCAACAGGAGGCCTACTTCTCCCTCTCTCCCTCCTCCTGCTTGTGTTCCCTCTCTAGCCGTGTTTCTCTGCTTCAAATAAATAAATAAAAGCTTAGAAAACAACAACAACAATTTTTTTTTTAAAGATTTTATTTATTTGACAGAGAGAAACACAGCCAGAGAGGGAACACAAGCAAGGGGAGTGAGAGAGAGAGGAGCAGGCTTCCCGTTGAGCAGGGAGCCGGATGTGGGACTCAATCCCAGGTCTCCGGGATCATGACCTGAGCCGAAGGCAGAGGCTTAAACAACTGAGCCACCCAGGTACCCCAACAACAAAATTTTATACACGAGAGAAAAGAGATACAAACACAGAATGAAAGAAATGAAGTAAAAATCCTTTAACCTTTCATTTGGATTGGAAATAGCAGTATTAAGGCATAGTTTCTTTTTCTTTTTCTTTTTTAAGATTTTATTTGACAGACAAAGAGAACACAAGTAGGCAGAGAGGCAGGCAGAGAGAGAGAAGGAAGCAGGCTCCCCGCTGAGCAGAGAGCCCTATGTGGGCCTCGATCCCAGGACCCTGAGATCATGACTTGAGCCCACTGAGCCACCCAGGCGCCCTATTTTTCTTTTTTTAAGAAATATGTTTTTCTGAGCTTGGTGTACTGAAAAGGCCTAAAAGAAACAACAGCAATAGGGGCGCCTGGGTGGCTCAGTTGGTTGAGCAACTGCTTTTGGCTCAGGTCATGATCCCGGAGACCCGGGATCGAGTCCCACATCGGGCTCCCTGCTCAGCAGGAAGCCTGCTTCTCCCTCTCTCAGTCCCTCTGCTTGTGTTCCCTCTCTAGCTGTGTTTCTCTCTGTCAAATAAAAGAATAAAATCTTAAAAAAAAAAAAAAGAAGAAATAACAGCAATAAATACCCAGCATCCAGATTATGGTGACTAAATATAATTTAAAACAAAAAAACTCAGAGCTTCTTAGGGAAGAGCTAATTTCAGTTCTGAGGCTGGAAATAGAAAAGATGAACCTAGAATATCCTAAGTAGAAATTAAGGACTATAAGGGTTGTATTAAAGGATTAAGGAACCAACTTTTTTTTTTTTTTTTAAAGATTTTATTTATTTGACAGAGAGAAACACAGCCAGAGAGGGACCACAAGCAGGGGGAGTGAGAGAGGAAGAAGCAGGCTTCCCGCCGAGCAGGGAGCCCGATGTGGGGCTCGATCCCGGGTCTCCGGGATCATGACCTGAGCCGAAGGCAGTCGCTCAAGCAACTGAGCCACCCAGGCGCCCCAGGAACCAACTTTTTAAGGGGTTCTCACTGGCCGGAGATAGAACACTTTAAGCATGAAAAAGCGTAATGACTACAAAGTAGTGTCTGTATTTATATATCAAATATTTTAGAACTCCGTGAGTTCACCCTGATACTAAAAAATAAAACCTTGGGGGGGGCCTGTGTGGCTCAATCAATCAATCTTTTGCCTTTGGCTTAAGTCGTGATCCTGGTGTTCTGGGATCGAGCTCCGGGTCAGACTCCTTGCTCTATGAGGAGCCTCGCCCTCACCCTCTGCCCCTCTCCCCGCTTGTGCTCTCTCTCTTTCTCAAAAAAAAAAAAAAATCTGAAAAAACAAAACAAAACGAACCTCATTGCTCACTTTTTGAAGGCTGCTAGGACACCAACTTATTAATCATAAAATTGACAAAGGAAAAAAAATTAAACACCTATCCTGCCTATTTCAGAGCATTCAGAATTGATGAGAAAGTTCTTCATTAAAAAAAGAATTCAAGGGGCGCCTGGGTGGCTCAGTCGTTATGCGTCTGCCTTGGCCTCGGGTCATGATCCCGGAGTCCTGGGATGGAGCCCTGCATTGGGCTCCCTGCTGGGTGGGAAGCCTGCTTCTCCCTCTCTGACTCCCCCTGCTTGTGTTCCCTCTCTGGCTGTGTTTCTCTCTGTCAAATAAATAAATAATATCTTAAAAAAAAAAAAAGAATTCAAGCTCTGAAAGGAAAATCACCATCTTTGATGGAATAGCCCAGGTTATGGAAATGCTTCAATATCTTGATCTGAGTGGTGGTTACAAGGGTGCATAATATATAAATATTCCTCAAGTTGTTTACTTAGTTTTGGCACATTTTATTGTAGATAAAGTATGCCTCAATTGAATAATTTTACCTCAATTTTAAAAAATGACCACAGTGCCTTTCAATGAAGGGTAATAGAAAGTACACGGCTTGCTAAGAAATCTTTGCCAAAAGAATTGAACCTAGGGGCGCCTGGGTGGCTCAGTTGGTTAAGCGACTGCCAGGTCATGATCCCGGCTCAGGTCATGATCCCGGAGACCCAGGATGGAGTCCCACATCCGGCTCCCTGCTCGGTAGGAAGTCTGCTTCTCCCTCTCTCACTCCCCCTGCTTGTGTTCCCTCTCTGGCTGTGTTTCTCTCTGTCAGAAAAAAAAAAAAAAAAAATCTAAAAAAAAGAATTGAACCTAAATCTAGCATGTTAAATCATACCAACGGGATCCAACCAGACAAGCTGAGAATACGGGGCATTCTACAGGGCAAATGATGCTGTTCTTCTGGTGAATTAAAATGATATACAGGAATGAGGAAAGGGGAAGAAAGGATTCTAGATTAAGAGAGAATTCAGACATATATTAACAAAAACAATACTGGCCCTTGTTTGGGTCTTGATTCAAAGAAACCATCTGTAAAAAGCCATATTTGAGACCACCGGAAAATTTTGAACACAGACTAGGTATTCGATTGTATTAAAGAATCAGTGTTAATTTTATTAGGTGTGGTAATGGTACTGTGTTCCTGAAGTCTGTATCCTATTAGACACTTAAGAATTTCTGGGTGAAATTATGTCCTTTGCTTTAAAATACGCGCGGGGGGGGGGAGGGGGAGGGGAGGGACTACGGAGGGAAATAAATGAAGCAAGAAAGCCAAAGTAGTAATAACTCTTGAAGCTGACTGACAGATGAACGGGATTCATTATTATTCTCTACTTTTCCGCAGGTTAGTAAGTTACTCAGCTTCAAACTCCCCCTTCTATACTTATGGTTGGGGGGTGGGAAGCAACCATCCACTTTTCTGCGTGGCCAGCTGCTTCCTGCTAGGCTCTGCCTATAGGGGGCGATAGAGGGAGACTGCTAGGCGGGAGGACGACGTAGCAACTTAAACTCCTTTCTGTTCTTCCGTGTTCCCTCCTGTCAGCTTCCTGCCGCTGTCAGCATTCCCCTAGAACATTTCTTCACCGCCGCCCCAGCACCGCCTTTCGTTGTCTGCGGCTGAATCCGGTTTGCCGTTCTCCAGGATTCACAGAACCAGACTCGTCCCACCCCCATCAGCAGCACCAGCATGAGGTGAGCAGCACCCCCTCCTCAAGGGGTCGGGTCCCAGTTCCACCGAGCCCTTCCTCCAAGCTCCTAAGTTGTTAACGATTCCATTCTCTCTCCTTTGTACCTCGGCCCTGGGGCTGGTAGCCGCTTCCTGCGGTTTACCTTCGACGGTACCTTCGAGTTCTTTTCACCTCTTGAGTTAGCTCCTTAAGAACTTGATGCCTAGTTAACGTTTTGTTTGTTTGTTTGTTTGTTTGTTGTGCTTTTTAGATAGTGAATCCCGTGTGTTCAAATAGCTAACGCGCTTTCTACCTCCCGACTGGTCCCTGATGAGAGGTACCCGGACTCCCTTCAGTCTTGGGTTGAGGGCTACGTTCGGGGGGCTCATCCCCCAGCATTTCTGATCTGTCACATGGGTAGCAAAGCCAACTTCATCCGCCGAGCAGGCAAGAGAAAGTCCTTCGGCAAAGTAATGCAGGCGCTACCAATTGGAAGTTGGGCCAGTGTGCACTGAAATGATAAAGGGAGGTGGGGGCGGCTCGGCAGTTTTGCTACACAGCCCTTTATAAAACATTAATTTTTAATTACGGAAGCGTTAATTGTCCTTGAAGGACGCTTATGAAGAAAAGGCTGAAGGAAGTCCTCTCAGCCACCAGCCCCAGTTCTGATTCCCTCCTCTTCCCTCCTACCCAGAGACAGCCAGTGTTACCGCTTATCATTTACATGTGCTTTTCGACATATACATGCTTATTAAAACCTATATGGCCATATGCGTGGGTTTACTTATTTAGTTATTTTTGCACAGTATACCTGTCTTTCTGCAATTTGCTTTATTCACTGAACACTTTGTCTCGGGTGTCATTCCATATGGTGACGCATAGACCCACCTCGTTCGTTTAAGGTTTTTATTTATTGGGGCACCTGAATGGCTCAGCTGATTAATCGGCTGCCTTCAGCCCAGATCAAGATCCCGGGGTCCTGGGATCGAGCTCCCCATCCGGCTCCTTGCTCAGCGAGAGCCTGCTTCTCCTCCCTCTTCTTGTTCTCTCTCTCTCTCTCTGTCAGATAAATAACGAAAATCTTTTTAGAAAACCTCTTATTTAAAAGATTTTTATTTATTTGAGGGCGTAGTGGCGAGTCTGACAGGGCTCGATACCGAGTCCCTGATATCATGACCTGAGCCGAAGTCAGACGCTTAGCCACCCAGGCGCCCCATCTCATTCTTTTCACCTGCTGCCTAATATTCCTTATTAGGAGTGCATGTGCCGTTGTTTATTTTCCTGTTGCCCTGTGTTCACTCTTACCCACATTCTTTTTTTTTTTTTTTCTTACCCACATTCTGTGATTAATGTTCATGTCCCTGCGTCTTTGTACCTGTTTAGGAGTGTTTCTTTAGAGTTGAGACAGAGTAGAAGAAATGCTGGGTCAGAGAGAATGCGTATTTGCAATTTGCATTAGATGTTAAAAATATGTTCTTCAAAAGGTAGTTGATTTACAGGCTGTGATACTGTGACTGGTAATATAGAAATAACAATTTTGGCCTCCCTTTCGCTTCTGGCGTAGAGCTCCTACAACGCTTGGAATTTCCTAAGTGATGAGAGCAACAAAGGTGTCTTTTGTTATGTTAATGAGTGACATTTGGGCTGCACCTAGGGCTGGGGGCTGGTTGCCAGGGGAACCAAGTGTGAATGGAGGGTTGGAACTTTCAGTCCCACCCCCTGATCTCCCCAGAGGGGAGAGGGGCTGGAGGTTGAATCAGTCACCAATGATTAAATCAATCACGCAAGACTTCGTAGTGAAGCCTCCAAAAGCCCCAAAGGACGGGATCGTAGAACTTCCAGGTTGTTGAACACGTGGAGTTTTGGGCACAGTGGCGGGCTTGGAGAGGGCATGGAAGCTTCTCATGCTTTCTCCAGACCTTGCCCTGTGCATCCCTTCCATCTAGCTGTTTCTGGGTTATATTCTTTTATAATAAACTGGTGATCTAGTAAGTAGGCTGTTTCACCGAGTTCTGTGAGCTGCTCTAGCAAAGTATTCGAATCCAAGGAGATGATCGTTGGAAGCTCCAATCTATAGTTGGTCAGTCAGAAGCACGGGTTACAGCCTGGGCTCGTGACTGGCATCTGAAGTTTATGCAAGGTGGACGTGGCCAGGGGAACGGTCTTGTAGGACCAAACTCTTAACCTGGGCACTCTGGTGCCGTCTCCGGGTTGGTGGTATTGGAATTGAGTTGCATTCTTGGACTTACCACTGGTGTTAGGAATTGCTTGCTATTGTGTGGAAAGCCCTTCCCCCAGCATTGGATTTGGGTCCGGGAACCCAAAAGAATTGGTGGACAGTGACTTGGGATTTGCTAGACTGTCCCTGGCTCACAGAAGCATGTGGTTTGGGAAGAGAAAGGATGAGGGGAGGGACGGTGGTAATGAACCCCTTGATTCCTGGGTGTCCATGTGGTCACGCAAGGAATGGAGCAGCAGCTCTGTTGGGTTTAGTTGCTAAACATGGACACAACTCCCGGGCAGTTGGAATAAGGAAGTGCATACTAATGAGAAAAAAGCAAAATATTCAATCCCTTGGTCATTGTTATCTGTAATAGCTAAACTAGAAGGGAACGCTCAGTTGGACTTTGATGCTAGTACAAACTCTGATTTCAGTGAGTCTGAGCTTTGGCCATTAGCCTCATAGCTGCCCCCCCCCAAGGTAAAAGTCACGGGGGGGGGAAGGGTAAAACCATGGAACTTTTGAAACTAGGGGGCTCTAGTGTGAAAGAGTTGTTTTCATTTTGTCTATCAGTATCCTCAGCTTCCTGAGGAAGCGTCACTGAACGGGTTCAGGGGAGTAACTGATTGGGGACAGTGTCTCCCGGCCGAAAGCCGCCGGGTGGAAGAGTGTGTCTGGGTGGCTGCGGGACCCACAGATCACTGTGGAACAATCGCAGGTGGCTGTTACGTGATCCAGACATTCCCGGGGAACAGCCAGCCTGGTGGACTGGATAAGAGCCACCCTAAGGTTTTTTAATCCCTAGAAGGGGACTGTCCTGAACCCCCCATCAATGCCAGGTGGAATACCCTGATGAAGCAGCTGATATGCTTCCTGGGCCAGGCATCTGGGACTTGGGACTGGCTTTTTGACGACGAGATATTAACCTGCCCAATATACCCATTACCCAGGTCGTGGTAAATGCTGTGGTTGAGAGGGTCCCTTTCACTGGGGCGCCCTGTGTAATCTCGTTGCAAAACCAAAAAAACAACTTGGGAAGCCTCATCAAATTTGCTGTCTCAGCTTCTCCTCGGGGGTCTTAAAGATGCTAATAGAAACTTTAGGTTAATTAACAAATCAATGGGGAAAGCTGGGATGCTGCCGAACTAGGTGGAAAATTTTGAAGTTATTAAGAAATACGGTGAGTAAAGTGAATATTGATAGGAGCGAAACAAAGAGGAAACAGGAAGGAGGAGTCGTCCCAGCTGGGTAGAAATTTTTAGTTGGTTAGTAAGAAATGGGTGAACTGGTTTTTGTTTTGTTTTGTTTTGTTGAGTATATATAAATTGCGTATTTTTTTTAAAGAAATAGGATGAATAAAACAGACATTGATGGGGTTAAGACAAAGTCTTTAATACAGCACCACCTAAGGTTGGTCGGGCCAAATGGACCCCTGTTGCTCCCCCAACATTAAAGGGCCCCAAATAGTTCTGCTTTTTTTTTTACCCATTTGGAGAAATTTTACAGGCTGGAAGGCAAAAATTACAATGAAGTACCTGACCAGCAACTGCGTGGGCGAGCTGTTAGGCAGGTTAATCAAGATAAAGATTGACAAAAGGGCTACGGTCCCTTGGCTTGACCCCCTCACTGGGGACCCAGAGCCTTTGTAGCACAAGAGTGGGCAAAATGGCCAGAGAAGAAAAGTTTCCCTGAGTTCTTGATCTGGGAGTCCCATGAACTATGGTACCAAAACTCATTGGCGAAGCCCTGACTCTTGCCACGGTTAGATTGACAGAATGTAAAAACATGGGGCTGATAGGATTATGAAAGTTAGAATGCTGAAGCTATTACTCTCTAAAGAAATCATGTTTACTTTACCTGAATGTTTAATGGGGATGGATATTAAATGTGGCTGAGGAACACTTCCCTTACCCTATATAACCTGTTGTTGAAGTCCTACCGGAGGCTACAGCTAGGAACATGAGTTGATGGAATCGTGGTAAAAGTTTGTAGGAGAATTTATATGTTTGAATAGACTTAATGGGAAGGGGTTGCATTTCTTTTACCTGATGGTTAAAAGGCAAAATTTTAGGGATTGACAAGGGATGGACGTTGTATCTGCCGGGAGTACTTCCCCTGCCTAATATTATAACTGCAGGCATGTACATCTCCCCTTCGAGCAATAAATATTAAGTGGACCTGCTAAATGGGAACCAGTAAGACGTCTGAGCCCATGCAGTGGAGGGTAGAAAAGCTGGAATACAGGTAGAGAGACCAATTCTCAGCAGTAGGGTAGACTGGGGCTTATGGCAAGAGCCTGTGAGCGCCTCCCTGTGACCACTACTGGGAGTTTGGCGAAGGGAATTTTGAAGAGCATTTACTACCATGCTGTGGGATATTAATTGAAGCTGAAGGGCATACATGATCTTGAAACCTGAAATACCCATGATGTCTAGAATGATATTGGAGAAACACCTTAACGGGGAAGGCAGTGCCTGGGGAATGCGGGGAGCTTCCTTGGGAGCAGGGAGCCCCTTTTCCCCTAGGACTGACTCTGGGACTGTGTGAGGAGCTTGCTGGATTCTCTCATCACTTAGTCAGTACCCTGTAAACAGCTCTGGACGGAGGGACAAAGAGCAGCTGGATTTGTGGACAGAAATTCCAGGGGGTGGGGGTGGGGGGCTGGGTGGAATGGACATCTTGCTTGGAAGGCCTCCATTCTGATTGAAAAAGGTAAAAACGCATCAGCTTATAGTGGTCTGAATTGTGTGCCGTTTTGCTGGCAGTGGTGGAAGAATTGAATGAACCGTGACAAAAAGCCAGTATGTTTGACTTTTTACTGACTAATGGGCAGTGGCCAGTGGCCCGGGCTTCTTGTCAGCAGGAGGGCGGCAGAAACGTGGCCTATTAAAGGGATGCCCATGCAGTCCATAGCCCTATGGACATTTCATGAGTGCATTAAGGTAGGACATATCAGTGCCCATCGGAAGAACTCCCTTCCAGGTTTGGAAGGTGGTTGGAACAAACCAGCTGATCTCCCCCCGTGCACTCTTGAGGTGGCCGCCTGGGGCCACGAGATGAGCGGACACTCGGGTTCTGCAGCCATGCGGAGATGTGCTGGTTTCAGACCTGCTCCCCTGGCACCTTCAGAGGCGCAAAATGTTCGTTAAAAATTGTTGTGTTAGCAAAGGAGACAGACTGCAGACGGCCTGGTGGCAGATTCCCTGGTGGGAAGGGCCTGACCATAGCTGATGGTCAGGTGCTGGCTGCCCCAGGGCACTCCAGACGGGTCCTGACAGCAGGAGTCACGGACTTGAGTCTGGCTTTGCTCACCGGATTGGAGGGGCAGATGCTCCAGTGCTGGGAAAGAACCAGAACTGAGGCTAGGGCGCTACTTGGGGCAGCCCATCAGCATTTCTTCAGACGAGAATGTTCTTTGTAGCTGATAATGTCCAACATT
>PITA01009481.1:0-20299 GCA_004023965.1 Spilogale gracilis | reverse complement strand
ACTGAGTGCGACCACGAGCAGCCTATAGGAGTGTCCCCACTGGATAGAGTTTTTCTGGTGGATCTGGGCAAGAGGGGGTGTGGAAGGTGCCAGTATTCTTTCTTTTCCACATTGCCTCAACTTTTTTTTTTCTCTACTTGATGCAGTGGTCACAAGACCCAGGACTACGAGGGCTGGATTCTTAAACAAGAAACTGCAACTGTTATTTTTTTTTTTTTTAAAGATTTTATTTATTTATTTGACAGAGAGAAACACAGCCAGAGAGGGAACACAAGCAGGGGGAGTGGGAGAGGGAGAAGCAGGCTTCCCGCTGAGCAGGAAGCCCGATGTGGGACTCGATCCTAGGTCTCCAGGATCATGACCTGAGCCGAAGGCAGTCACTTAACCAACTGAGCCACCCAGGCGCCCCGAGCAACTGTTATTTTTAACCTTTGTGTCAGAATTCCTGAGGGACCTGATGGGGCAGGATGGGCCTTCACCCCTTCTGGCGAAATTGGGGCTAACAGTGAATTCAGCTGGGGGTAAAGATAGCCCACCAGTTCTGCACGTGGGTAACCTTACCTTATCTGACTGGAACTAGACTGAGGAGGAGGGACTTGCCAGACTAGTTTTGCTGCCTGCAATCTACACCAGCACAGTGGCCAGATCTCATGTCCCTTCCAGTGGTGGGAAGGTTTGGATATAAATGGAGGGGAAGAAAAATAGTAGCCATGGGGTAAGGGAATGAATACATGGGTGATATAATGAGGGAAATCTAATATCACATTGACATCGCCAAAGAGGCTCAGAGCAGAAGATGCTATTACTTTTTAGCTTGGGTATACCAGATGCCTGAGAGAGTGAAGCCATATGTTTCTGAGACCGCTCTTGTTTTTGGAACCCGACAGGATGGAATGGAAGCCTGCAAACCTGAGTGGCCAACCCTCTGGAAGGAGGACTGCTCCTCCTCCATGCAATGCTGGACTGGATAGTTATTAATGACTGAATGAGATCTCTTTTGACTTTTATGATTGTTTTGCTACTAGGGGTCCATATTCGAAGACGAGGGTGGACTGTGATGTGATTTATAATAAGAGGTATATTTGGTCTTCGTCGTGTTTCTAGTACCGAACTCCTAAAAGCTTTGTAATTTCCTCAGTGTTGAGAGCCTTAAAGGTGTCTTTTGTTATGTGTGAGTGACTTGGACTGCACCTAAGGAATGGGGCTGGTTGGCTTGGGAACCAGCCTTGTGACTAGAAGTTTGTAAATTTCAGGGGCGCCTGGGTGGCTCAGTTGGTTAAGCGACTGCCTTAGGCTCAGGTCAGGTCATGATCCCGGAGACCCGGGATCGAGTCCCAGGGATCGAGTCCCACATCGGGCTCCTTGCTCAGCAGGAAGCCGGCTTCTTCCTCTCTCACTCCCCCTGCTTGTGTTCCCTCTCTGGCTGTGTTTCTCTCTGTCAAATAAATAAAATCTTAAAAAAAAAATTAGAAGTTTGGAAATTTCAGTCCCACCCCTCTGATGGGTGGGGGGGGGGTTATTGAATCAGTCACCATTGGCCTTTGATTTAAACTAAAAGGACGGGATTCAGAGAGCTTTGGGGTTGGCGAGCAGGCAGAGATGTGAGGAGAGTGGTGCACCTGGAGAGGGCATGGAAGGTTCTCAGCCTTTTCCCATACTTCGTCTTTGCACCTTTTCCAAATGGCTCTTCCTGCATTACATCTTTTTATAATAAACCAATCATCTAGTAAGTAAAATGTTGCTCTGAATTCTGTGAGCCGCTCCAGCAAATGAATTGAACCCAAGGAATAGGTCATTGGAACCTAGCCGATCAGTCGGAAGGATAGGTCAACATAGAGTTGCAGCTGGTGTTTGAATTGAGTTATCAAGGAGGCATCACTGGAACTTCTGCCTCTCTATAGCCAGTCGGTCAGAAGCGGTAAGTTAACCACCTGCTTTTGTGACTGGTGTCTGAGGTGAGGTGCTCTGAGCTGGGGGTGGGGGAGGGGCGGCTGGAGGCAGTCTTGCAGGACTGAATCCTTAACCTGTCAAATGTGATACTCGTTTCCAGGTCGATAGTGTCAGAATTGAGTTGAATTCTCAGGCACCTCGGTGTCTGAGAATCGTTGGTCAGTGTCAGAAACCCTGCCCCCCCCCACACACTGGAAGTTGTGTTTGGAACCTAGGAGGGTGCCAATGCTCTTACTATAGGACGTAATATAGCTGCCTTATCCTCCGTTTCCCATCTGGCACTGCTCCGGGCTCCTTTAGCAGAAGATAACATGGGTGAGAGAGCTCTTCACCCTAACCACGCCACAAAGCAGCAGGCACCTTCCGCACCCTGCTCCCTGAGAGGGCCACCAAGGTAGGACTACTGGTGTCAAGCTAGAGGTACCACTACCCTCAGGGAGTCCGAATTCACACTGGCCACCACTTCTGGTATCCAGTTGAGAGTGAAGTCTCATGGAGACTGTTGGATGGGATTTGTTCCCAAGCCCACGTGACAACACCTAGCAACTCCTGGAAGTAATTAGGTATATTTTGTGGGGCCTCTGCGGTCCTTGCATGAGCAGGGTGGTGAGGCAGTTAGGTCATGCCTTGCTTTTGTTTTCTGCAACCAACAGCAGACCTGGTGCCTGTGGGAAGGAGAGCTGCAGAGGGATAGCTACATACGGTCTTACCGTTATCTTCCTATACCTAGGGCTGGGATCCAGTGACATGCTTTGTAAATATCTGAAATCTGCAAATATGAACTACCTCATAGATATCTGAAAATAAACTTTTTTCAGGGACAGGAAGGAATCAGCAAGGCCGAGGATCTGAGGTGGGAATGTACTTTATCATGTTCAGGGAATGATAAGGAGGCTGGTTGGGGCAAGAAGGGAAGGATATGAGAAAGATGATGATGGGGACTGGAGACTCGATCCGCTTTTCCAGATCGCTTTCTGCCCAGGGGTAGCTTTTTCAGGCCAGGTCTTGATTTCTTTGGTGATTCAGTTCCTTCAAAACCTCAGTAGTCCTCTGACCTTTTTGTTTTAGACCTTGCCCATCCATGTTCTTTTCCTAGATGTGGTTGCGGCGTCTGCCTTACGTATTTGTCTCCTTGTCCCTGAGCTGCTCCCTTTTGAAACTTAACGGTGCCTCCCTCTGTGTCATCTCAGACAGCAGGCTTAGATGAGAAGGGCACCACTACCTTCAGTCTGATTGCCACTTTAGGGCAGAGTCCTCCTGTTTAAAGAACTTTATAAGGCTTTGTGTTAAGGGCTCAGGCGGTCCCTAGGGTAGCACTGAACATGAGGAACCAAATGACAGACCACCAGAGTGGTCAGTCACTGCTGTGCAGAGGCCAGTTCTAAACTACAGGTAAGCAGTTTTATAGAAAGCCATGGAAGATGGCAGCTGGATCCTAGCGGGGAAGCTAGAAAGGGCTGCCCTCCCCCAAACTAAGGAGATGGATCAGAATCAGCTTTGTGGCGGTCCTCCCATAAGATAGGGGCGAGAAGCAACATTGTAGCAGCTCCCTGCCCTTAATTCCCTTTGTTTCAGGACAAATCGCAGAGGATTCTGCCATGAATTGGGTTAGACTGCAGATCCCTTGTTTATGTGGCTTACGTGGAGATACACAGGGTCATAGGACTTCATGAGGGAGCTCTTCTCCTATACCTTTGTTACACAAAGTCCTTTCAGTCTTGTCTTATTATTTGGGATGCAGAAGCAGTCAGCTTTTTTCTTCCCTCCCTCCCTTCCTCCCTCGTTTTTTCTTTCAAGATACTGAGATAGAGAGGGCAGAGGGAGACTCCATTCCCGGGGGGGGGGGGGGCTGGATGTGGGGCTCGATCGCATGAACCTGAGATCACAACCTGAGCCCAAATCAAGAGCCAGAGGCTCAGGAGCCACCCAGGCTCTCCAGCAGTCAGCTCTTCTAATCTTGCATCCCCAGATTTCTGGTTTCATTTCTGCAGCTTTACCAGCACATTCTTGCCTGAGCTTTTGTCTTTCTTGTAACACCTTGCTAACTATAGCAGGTAACCATCAATTCATACTACTAACATCACTTTCCATCTTCCTTTCTGAAAGCTGTAGGCTCTGGAGGCGCTAAGTGTGACTTCCCTTCATTACAGGTAACACCTGCTGTTTAACAAGACAAGACTGTCCATCTTTCTATCCTCCAATATCATTTTCCCCCTGTGCACTGGTTCAGACAACAAAACTTTCTTTATTGCTGATCTTAAACCTACTGGGTGGGTCAACAGCCCTTGTCAGTAGGACAGCCCTCCATGCTGTCATTCAGAAACCCAGGCTCACTGAGGCTTTTCTTTCTTTTTTTTCTTTAATTTATTTTTATTTTTATTTTTTAGAGATTTTAGTTTATTTGACCAAGAGAGACACAGTGAGGGAGCACAAGCACAGGGAGTGAGAGGGGGAGAAGCAGGTTTCCTGCCGAGCAGGGAGCCCGGTGTAGGGCTCGATCCCGGGACACCAGGATCATGACCTGAGCCGAAGGCAGCCGCTTAACAGCTGAGCCACCCAGGGGCCCCGAGGCTTTGCTTTCTTTAACGCGTGGCTGCCAAGGTCATCCTTAGGAGTAAGGTTTGGAGCCATCTCTGTTAAAGCTAGCTGCAAGGGGAGAAAAGCGTACATTAGTATGCTTGCGAGGTTTATGTGGACAGGCTGGAAACGGTGCATGAAATTTGCACTCACGTTCTTGCATGTGGCCATGCGTAACTGCAAGGGAGGCTGGGAAATAGGTGCCCAGGAAGAAGGGGAAAACAGTAGGTGAGCAGTAGCAGTCTCTGTGGAATAGTTGTATTGGCGGTGAATTCTGGATTTGAATAGAAGGTAGAGACCTCGGAGGCGCCTGGGTGGCTCAGTCAGTTAAGTGTCTGCTTTCGGCTCAGGTCAGGATCCCAGGGTCTTAGGCTCGAGCCCCCGTCAAGATCCCAGCTCAGCAGAGAGTCTGCTTCTCCCTCTCCCTCTTCCTCTGCCCGCTGCTCCCCCTGCTTGCGCTCTTTCTCTCTGTCAAATAAATAAAAACAAAACATTAAAAAAAAAAGTAGAGACCTTAGAATTTGTTGACCCCAAGGTTTTGGGCCTGAAAAGTTGGAAGAATAGAGTTGCTGTATGCCAAGATGGCAAAGGCTGTCGAGAACTCAGTTTTAGACCTGTGATTTTTGAGGTATCCACGTGGAGACATTAAGTAGGCAGTTGGAGATTCAGCTTTATGGTTCAGAGGAGTGGTCAGGACTGAATATGTAAATGTGGGGGGCGGGCTTGGTACATATATGGTATTTAAAGCTATTAAACAGCACTAACTACAAAACTATATACAATAATACTGAATTTCATTCACTCTCCAAAGTACATTTTTTTACATCTTAAGATCTTTGAAATTGGAATGCATCTTACAACACTAAATATAGTCTTTAATTATTATGATTGACAGTGTTTTCTTTGTTAGTATCATTTAAAATAATGATGTGTCCTGCAACAGATGGCACCCCAGATTCAGCGAAACCATAATAATAAGCGTAAAAACGATGATGCTGTTGAACACTTACTAGTGTGCATCAGACACTGCTAAGCCACTTCCATGATTATCTTTACATGTAGTTACAGGAATTTTAAGCCCTCTGAAGCTGGGACGTACTTCATGGATCTGTATTCTGGCTCCGAGATTACAGACCATCTGATCTTGGTGAAATGCTTATCATTCTGTGCCCTAATTTTCTCATCTCTAAAATGGAATGATAATAGTACCTAACTTACAGGTTTATTATGAGGATTGAAGGAATTAATACATGTGTAGTTCTTAGAACAGTGCTTAACACAGTAACTGCTAAATTGCTCACATTATTAACAAAATTAACATTTTTAAAGCTGTGGAAAATATATGTATATACGTAAACATCAAACACAAAATTTTGCTGTTTACAATGACATGGAGGGAGCTAGAGAGTATTATGCTAAGCGGAATAAATGAGAGAAAGATAGATACCATATGATTTCACTCGTATATGAAATTTAAGAAACAAAACGAATGAGCAAAAGGAGAAAGGCAAACCAAGCAACAGACTCTTAACTGTAGAGAGCACACTGACGGGTACCAGAAGGGAGGGTTTTAGGGGATGGGTGACATGGTCATGGGGATTAAGGAGGGCATTTGTGATGAGCAAGTTACGTGTATTCATTGATGTATTTTTGTCTGAAATTAATATAGTTGCTCCAGCTTTATTTACATTAACGTCAGCGTAGTACATTTTTTATGGTCCCCTTTCTTTTCATTTATTTGGGTCTTTCTATTTAAATTGGGTTTCTTAGGGCAACTGGGTGGCTCAGTTGGTTACGTGTCTAACTCTTGATCTTGGCTCAGGTCTTGATCTCAGGATCGTGAGTCCCAAGCCCTGCATTGGGCTCCACACTGGGTGTGGAAGCTACTTTAAAAAAGAAAAAATGAGGTGGGTTTCTGATAGACAACAAATAGTTGGGTCTTGTTTTTTTTTTTTTTTTTTTTTTTGGGGTCTTGTTTTTTTAATCCACTCTGACAGTTTCTTTTACTTGATGTATTTAAACCACTGATGTTTATTGATCCAGTTGGATTAATATTTGCCATATTTGTTCCAGTTTTCCATTCATTGTCCTCATCCTTTGGTTTTTGCCTTCCACCCCTTTTCTCCATTTTCTTTTTTCTTTTTTTTGGAATGAGGTATAATTGACGTATACTGTCTTATTCTCAGGTGTGCAACATGATTTGCTATTTGTATATGTTGTGAAATGATCACCACAATGAATTCAGCCAACTATACATAGTTAATTTTTTTCTTGTGGTGAGAACTTTTAAGATTTATTCTCTTAGTAACCTTCAAATATCCAACATAGTATTATTTATTAGAATATCCATGCTATAAACTATGTCCCCATGACTTATTTATTTTATAATTGGAATTTTATACCTCTTGAAAAGGGTATATTTTTATAGCCTTTACCTATTTTGTCCAGTCCCTCCACCTCCCGACCTCCCAACAATCACCAATCTATTTTCTATATCTATGGGCTTGTTTTTGTTGTTGTTGTTGTTTGTTTTTAAGATTCCACATAGAATGGGGCACCTGGGTGGCTCAGTTGGTTAAGCGACTGCCTTCGGCTCAGGTCATGATCTCGGTGACCCGGGATCAAGTCCCACATCGGGCTCCCTGCTCGGTGGGAGGCCTGCTTCTCCCTCTCTCGCTCCCCCTGCTTGTGTTCCCTCTCCAGCTGTGTTTCTCTCTGTCAAATAAATAAAATCTTAAAAAAAAAAAAAGATTCCACATAGAAGTGAGAGCATATGATATTTATCTTTTTCTGTCTGACTTGTTTAACTTACGCCCTCAAGGTCGATCCATGATGTTGTCACAAAAGGATAAGATTTTGTTTTTTAAAAAGATTTTATTTATTTTATTTATTTATTTGAGAGAAGAGAGAGACAGTACGAGAGGAGGGGCAGAAGGAGAAGCAGACTCCCTACTGAGCAGGGAGCCTGACGCTGGGCTCAGTCCCTGGACACTGAGCTCCATCCCAGGACACTGAGCTCGTCGATCCCAGGAACCTGGGATCATGACCGGAACTGAAGGTAGACACTTGACTGAGCCACACAGGCGCCTCAATTCCACTCTTTTTTATGGATGAATAATAATCTTGTGACTGTGTATCACATTTTCTTTATTCATCCATTGATGGACACTTAGATTGTTCCCATATCTTGGCTATTGTAAGTAATGCTGCAGTGAACATGGGAGTGCTGTGTTCTCTGGTTTTAACCGAACATTCTGTTAGTCTGTTTTCTTTCCTCTCTTTGCATATCAGTTATACTTCTTTTTTTAGTGATTGCTGTAGAGTGTGCAATATACTTTTGCAACTAGTCCATATCCACTTTCAAGTAACACTCTGCTACTTCATGGAGAGTGCAAATACCTTATAACAGAATGTTCCCAGTTCCTCCCTTCTGCTCCTTGTAACATTGCTCTCATTTATATCACTTGCCTGTAAGCTCCTTAAGTGTTGTTGTTGCTAACATTGTTGCTCTTGCTGTTTTTTTTAAGTTTTTTTTTTTTAAAGATTTCGTTTATTTATTTGACAGATCACAAGTAGGCAGAGAGGCAGGCAGAGAGAGGAGGAAGCAGGCTCCCTGCTGAGCAGAGAGCCCGATGTGGGCCTCGATCCCAGGACCCTGAGATCATGACCTGAGCTGAAGGCAGAGGTTTTAACCCACTGAGCCACCCAGGTGCCCATCTATTGCTGTTTCGAACAAACTTCTCAGTTAGAGCCATTAAGAATGAAAAAATGTTTTATTTGGATTTCATGTATTTCTTCTCTAGTGCTCTTCCTTTCTTTGTGTCAGTCCAAGTCTCTGACCTGTATTATTTTCCTTTTTTCTGAAGCACTTAAAAAATATTTCTTGCAAGTCAGTCTACTGGCAACAAATTTATTTCCCCTTCCCTTTGGTAGGATATTTGGCTGGATATAAAATTGTATGCTGGTGGTATTTTCTGTCAATAGTTTAAATAATTGCACTCTTGACTCTTCTTTCTCCTTGTTTGCTTGGTTTTTGAAGGGAAATCCAGTGTCATGCTTACTGTTGCTCCTCTACAGGTAGGGTGTTTTCTCCCCTCTGGCTTCTTTCAGAATTTTTTCTTTATCTTTGATTTTTCTACACTTTGAGTAGGCTATGTTTAGGTATATATTTATTGACATTTATCATGTATGGTATTCTCTAAGCTTCCTGGATCTGTGGTTTGTGTCATTAATACTGGAGAATTCTCAGCTGTTTTTACTTCAAATACTCCTTCTGTTCCCTTTCTCTTCCCCCCCTTCTGTTATCCCCATTATGCATATGTTGTGTCTTTTGTAATTGCCCCACAATTCTTGGATATTCCATTCTTTTTCATTCTTTTTTTTTTCTCTTTGCGTTTCAGTTTTAGAAGCTTAAGTTAACGTAAATTCAGGCTCATATATTCTTTCCTTGGCCATGTCTGATCTACCAATAAGCCTTTCAAGGCGTTCTTCATTTCTGTTACAGTGTCTTTGTTTCTAGCATTTCCTGTCAATTCTTTAAGTTTCCAACTCTGTGCTTGTTTTTACCTACCTGTTCTCACATGTCCACTTTTCCCACTAGAGCTTTTAGCATATTAATCAAAGACTTTTAAAATTCCTGGTTTCAGGGCACCTGGGTGGCTCAGTTGGTTGAGCGACTGCCTTCAGCTCAGTTCATGATCCCAGAGACCGGGGATCGAGTCCCGCATTGGGCTCCCTGCTCGGCGGGAGGCCTGCTTCTCCCTCTCTTACTCCCCTTGCTTGTGTTCCCTCTCTGGCTGTCTTTCTCTCTGTCAAATAAATAATAAAATCTTAAAAAAAATTAAAATTCCTGGTTTCATAATTCCATATCTCTTCCCTATATGAGTTTGGTTCTGATGCTTACTCTGTCTCCTCTTTTGGTGTGCCTTGTAATTTTTGGTTGAAAGTTGGACATGATGTACTGGGAGAAAGGAGCTGTGGTAAACAGCCCTTAGTGATACGGTAACTGGAAGGGGTGGGGACAAACATTCTATAGCCCTATGATTAGGTCTCAGTCTTTAGTGAGCCTGGGCCCCTGAGCTGTAACCTTCACAAGTGCTTCTCATTTCTTTACTTTCCCTTCAATTTAGGTGAGACAGAAAGGCTAGAGGGGACTGGGACTGGAGTTAAGTATTCCACCCCCTCCCCCCAACCCCTGAAAAGGCTAGAGAGACCCTCCCCCTACCCCTTATGCTTACTTTCTCCTACCCCTACTGACAAACAGGAGGGCTATTTCTCTTGAAAACATGGTGGAACTCCTAGAGGTAAAATTGAACCGGACCCTCCTGAACACATGCACGGACATGCGCGCACTCTTGTGCGTGCTCCTTCTCTCTCCCTCTCTCTCTCACTCCCGGAGTCCTGAATTCCAGCTTGTCCACACCGAGCCTCCAGAGATTCATCATTACAGTTCATGTTTTCTTACCCAGGACTGGCTCCAGCTTTAGGTTTCTGTTCTAAGGCTTCTGCTATAATAAACTATGATTGTCTGTATTTACCTGTCTCTTGATTTGTGGGGGTCAGCAGTTAGCTCTGAGACCTCATATTTCTGATGTATCTAAGAGGAGGTGTTGATTTTCAGTCTGTTGGACTTCCCTTGTAAGGATGCTGTTGATGACTTTCAAGCTCCTTACATGTTGGACCAGAACTGGAAGTCACCATTTTCTTATAACAGCAAAAGATGAAAAACATGGCAAAGGTACATCATGCATCAGTAAAGAACTGGCTATTTGTTTATTTACTTATTTTTTAAGATTTATTTATTTACCTTAGAGAGAGAGAGGGTAGAGGGAGAGAGAATCTCAAGCAGAGTTCACACCCAGCACAGAGCCCGATGTGGGGCTCCATCTCACAACCCTGAGATCACGACCCAAGCTGAAACCAAGAGTTGGACATTTAACCAGCTGCGCCCCCTGCCCCAGGCTCCCCAAGGACTGGCTATTTAAATTATGCTGCATCCACCCAGCAGGATACTGTGTAATCAAAAAGGTCAGCTCTGGATGTCCTGATATAAAAGATTTGCAAGGTATTTTTTTTTTAAAGATTTTATTTATTTATTTTGGGGAGAAAGAGAGAGTGAGGGAGCAGAGCAGCGGGAGAGGGAAAAGCAGACTCAGTACTGAGTGTGGAGCCTGATGCCAGGCTTGATCTCAAGACCCTGAGATCATGACCTGAGCCGAAACCAGGAGTCAGCTGCTCACCTAACTGTGCCACCCATGTGTCCCATTTGCAGGATATCTTAAGTGACATAATGCAAGGTACAGAAAATGAATAGCATGAATGAGTGTTCTCTGAAGTGAATAAATGTTTGTTGTAAAAAAGGATATGTGTCCATATCTAGTGTTCTTCAAAATAAGTAAAGGAAACACAAATTTTAAAGATTAATGGAAAATATACTAAAATTATAGCAATCACAGTTTAGCATTGTAAGGGTTGTTTTTATTTGTTTCTCAATTTTCCAAACTTTCTAAATTTGGTAACAGTATTTCTACAGTTTTTTTTTTTTTAAGATTTTATTTATTTATTTGACAGAGATCACAAGCAGGCGGAGAGGCAGGCAGAGAGAGAAGAGAAAGCAGGCTCCCTGCTGAGCAGAGAGCCGGATGCGGGCCTCGATCCCAGGACCCTGAGATCATGATCTGAGTTGAAGGAAGAGGCTTTAACCCCCTGAGCCACCCAGGCACCCATTTCTGTAGTTTTTTTAAAGGAGTATTCATATGAAGAAATCTGGAGGGTAATACTCAAAAATGATAGTGGTCATTGGTTTTGGTAATGGAAGTAAGGAAGATTTCTCCCATTTGCCAGACATTTTTTTTTTAAGATTTTATTTATTTATTTGACAGAGAGAGAGAGGTCACAAGTAGGCAGAGAGGCAGGCAGAGAAAGAGGGGGAAGCAGGCTCCCCGCTGAGCAGAGAGCGCAATGTGGGGCTCGATCCCAGGACCCCTGAGGTCATGACCTGAGCCAAAGGCAGAGGCTTTAACCCTCTGAGCCACTCAGGGACCCCTCATTTGCCAGACGTTTTGTAATGTTAGATCACATATTCAATAATGTTTTTTTGTTTGTGACACCCGTGCAAATTTTATTTAACATCCACATTAGGCTTGGAACAGACTGCTTATACCACCTGTTAATGCTAGCATTCCTAGCACACATTGAAAAGCTATTATAAATCACTATTTTGATATACAGTCCCATGTTTGTTGAAGGACTTGATAAAGCAGAAAAGACTGGCTGATTCAGACCAGTGTAGTTTTTGTCCAGTCCTTGAGCAAACGAGTGAAAAATGCAGCCGCAGACAGTAGCACATTGTGTGAACAGCTACTTGAATCTGCAAACCCCAAAACAGCAGGAGCAGTGATGTCGTCTGCATTATCTAGATCAACCCAAGAAGCAAGAAGTCCTAAAATGAGCCCAAAAATAAAAAGAAGGGAGAAATTGATGCTATATAGTTGACAAATCATCATTTGCATTTTTCTAAAAAAAAATTTTATTTAAAACAAAGAGGCAAAATGCATACCAAAGAACCAAGAAAGAATAGCTGTTTCTAGCACACAAAAATGCAGTGCTTAGAAGACAAATAGAAATGAAAACAAAAAACTGGAAACTACCAAATTAGGTTGAAAGAAAGCCTCTTTGTGTTTGTGAAAAGTTTGAATTGCAGAGTATATTTAGAGAACTAGCACTTTATTACATCTTACATGTATAAGGTAATTATATGTATTAGAACATATATAGGGCCGCCTGGGTGGCTCAGTCGTTAAGGATCTGACTTGTGATTTCTGCTCAGGTCATGATCTCATGGATCATGGGATGGAGCCCTGTGTTGGGCTCCCTGGTCAGTGAATGACCAACACGCATGTCTCCTATCTTTAGTCTTTGTCCAAGGTTCTTGGCTCATAGCTAGCTCCCCAAATGCTTGGAATTTCCTGAGCAGTAAGAGCAGTGGGATCATCTTTTGTCCTAACACTTGACCTGTTGTTCACAGTTCCTGAAACTTTGTCTTCAGAGCCATAAAGTGAAATCGGTGTTTTCTTATTCATAACAAGCCCCTTTTCCACCATCACTGGGTATAGGTTAATAAGGTGACTTCTGGAAAGCACCTAAGGATGGGCGCTGGTTGCCAGGAGAACCAACCATATGAGAGGAGGGTTCAAACTTTCAGTTACTTCCACCCCGATAATCTCCAGGGAGTAGAGATGGACTCGAGATTGAATAGATCACCCAGTGGTCATTGATTAAGTTAATCAATCCCATCTGTATAATAAAGGCTCCATAAAAACCCAAATGGGGAAAGGCTTCAGAGAGCTTTCAGGCTGGTGAACAAATGGAGATATGGGAGAATGGCACACTTGGATAAGGCACGGAATCTCTGTCCCTCTTACCCATACCGGTCCCAATGCATCTCTTCATCTGGCTGCTCCTGAGTTGTCGTTTTATAATAAATCAGTAATCTAGTAAGGAAAATGTTTCTGAGTTCCATGACTTGCTCTAGCAAAGTAATCGAACCCGTGGCTGGTGTCATGGGAACCTTTGATTTATAGCCATTTGGACAGAAGCACTGGTGACATCCTGGATTTGTAGTTGACATCTGAAATGGGGTGAGGGGGGCAGTCTTGTAGGACTGAGCCCTTAATTTATAACCCAAGGTGGGGGGCAGTCATTGGAATCTCCAGTCTATAACTGGTTTGACAGAAGCACAGGTAATAACCTGGAATTGTGATTGCCATCTGAAATGAAGGGTACTTTTGGTGGGACTGGTCCCTTAACCTGTGGAATGTGATGCTATCTCTGGGTGGATCACGTCACAATTAAGTTGAATTGTAGGACACCCAGCTGGTGTTAATTGGTGATGTGGGGGAAAACCACTTCCCACCCACACACACACGTTGAAATTGATGATCAGAACCTTGGAGCTGAATAGTGATTACTTTTTTCCTGGCATAAGCAGTAATATTTCCACATTAGAGTGGACTTTGGAGAAACTCTAGCAAAAGGAAAAATTAGTTGAAAATTTGTGTTATTATTATTACAAAATCTCCATGGGGCGCCTGGGTGGCTCAGTTGGTTAAGCGACTGCCTTTGGCTCAGGTCATGATCCCGGAGACCGGTGATCGAGCCCCACATCGGGCTCCCTGCTCGGCAGAAAGCCTGCTTCTCCCTCTCTCACTCCCCCTGCTTGTGTTCCCTCTCTGGCTGTGTTTCTCTCTGTCAAATAAATAAAATCTTTAAAAAAAAACAAAATCTCCAGGCTAGCCAGGAAAAAGTAAGGAAGGTGTGCTAAGGCAGAAAGCAAGATGGAGCTGCGGTTTTACCAGCCTGCAGCCAGGTGGAGAGAATGTAGTAAGAATTGGACCTGGTGTTTGAATTACCAAATGTTGGTCTGGGTGACTGCAGTGCAGTTTTTTTTTTTTTTTTAAGATTTTATTTATTTATTTGACAGAGAGAGAGAAGGAACACAAGCTGGGGAAGTGAGAGAGGGAGAAGCAGGCTTCCCGCCGAGCAGGGAGCCCGATGTGGGACTCGATCCCCGGTCTCCGGGATCATGACCTGAGCCTAAGGCAGTTGCTTAACCAACTGAGCCACCCAGGCGCCCTGCGGTGCAGTTTTGATTGTAAAAATGGTTGAGAAAATTCGGTGGACTTTGCAGGTTCACATTAAATCATGAGGCGGCTTATATTTTAGCTAGATAAGACCTGGAGCATTTGGAATCTTCGGGACAGACACACAGACAGAGCTGACCATTGTTAAGGAGCTCTGAGTTTAGTAGAACTAGCAGTGGGCCATGAGTGAGGCATAATCAGCCCCAGTTCATGCTGAAGCTATTTGCTTATGCCATAAACATGATAGGAAGATCCAGCTTCTTAAAGAGGCATAGTTGTCATTCTCCAGCTGGGAAAATGTGTGTTTCTTAAGCCTAGGGCAAACTAAGTCAGACTGGTAGTAAAAATAAAAGGGTCAGATTATTTTGTCCCATGGTGGTTTATATAAAATATGTAAAACACAACCCTTTCAAATTTTAAATAAAATCAGGGAGGTTTTTTTTTTTTGTTTTTGTTTTTGACAAAGAGAAACACAGGTGGAGAGGGAACACAAGCACGGGGAGTGAGAAAGGGAGAAGCAGTCTTCCCACTGAGCAGGGAGCCCGATGTGGGGCGTGATCCCAGGACTCCGGGACCATGACCGGAGCCGAAGGCAGACACCTAATAACTGAGCCACCCAGGTGCCCCCAAATCCAGGAGATTCTAAAACTCTAGAATAAAAGGAGTGAAATAATCCCCAGGAGTCTGCGTGTAGGTCTTTGGCTGGGAATAGGTAAGTTTCAGAGAGGTTCTCCTACAGCAGGATAGACAGGCTCCTTTTTTTTTTTTTTTTTTTTAAAGATGTATTTAGGGTGCCTGGGTGGCTCAGTTGGTTGGGCGACTGCCTTCGGCTCAGGTCATGATCCCGGAGACCCGGGATCGAGTCCCACATCGGGCTCCCTGCTCGGCGGGAGATCTGCTTCTCCCTCTCTCACTCCCCCTGCTTGTGTTCCCTCTCTGGCTGTGTTTCTCTCTGTCAAATAAATAAAAATCTTAAAAAAAAATAAAGATGTATTTATCCATTTCTTTTTTGAAGAGAGAGAGCATGAATGCATGCTTTGGGGGAAGGGCAGAGGAATAGCGAGAATCTCAAGCAGACTCCTGCTGAGTGCAATGGAAGGCTGGATTTCAGGACACTGGGATCATGTCCTGCCTGAAAACAAGAGTCAGTCTCTTAAACGACTGAGCCACCTAGGTGTCCCTTATCACATTTTTATATGAAAGATAGTAAGTCGCATTCAAATCACAAAGCCTTCTCTAGGAGACATAATATATTTTATATTAGCTTGGCCATTAATCCAGAAGACCTTATCACAAGTATGAAATATTTAATCCCTTGTTTCTAGAATTTGGGAATGTGTGGCCCTGAAAGTATTAACTAGTATCAGTTTATTCAAGAAATTCTGCCTGTTCCTTTTCTGTTAGTTTCAGGTGTACAACAGTAATTGGACAACTCTATGGAGTTTTGCTGTGCTCACCACAAGTGTAGCTATAATCTATCACCATACAACACAATACTGTGGACTGTATTCCCTGTGCTGTACCTTTCATCCCATACTTTGTACTTTTTCCTTCCATAACTGGAAGCCTGTACCTCTCACTCCCCTCCCCTTTTTCCCCCCACCCTCAACCCCCTCCCCTCTGGCAACCACCAGCTTGTTCTCCATATTTATGGGTCTGTTTCTGCTCTGTTTTGGTTTTTAGATAACACATGTAAGTGAAATCCGATTGCACTTGTCTTTCTCTGACTTATTTCACTTTGTGTCTGTTCCTTAAGATAAGTGTCCTAGTAAACAATGAGTATACTTATTAAGCATTTCTGGTTGGACAAATAAGAGTTCAGTGAGAAATTTTATGAGGAAATGTAATATGATAAAGCTTTGCTCTACCAAGACAGAACCAGGAAGTAAAAAAATTACACTTTTAAAGCTAAAGGAGGACAGGTGTTAGAAATGAGAAACCAGAGGGTGCCTTGGTGGCTCAGTCAGTTAAGTGTCAGACTCTTAATTTTTGCTCAGGTCTTGACCTCAGGGTCTTAGGAATGAGCCCCCTGGGCTCCCCACTCAGTGGGGACTCTGCTTGGGATTCTCCCTCTCTCCTCTCCCTCTGCCCTCGTGCAGGTGCAAATTCTCTCTCAAATCAATAAATCTTTTTAAAAAAATTTTTTTGAAAGAGTTTATTTCTTTGACACACAGAGAAATCACAAATATGCAGAGAAGCAGGCAGAGAAAGAAGGGGAAGCAGGCCTCCCGCCGAGCAGAGAGCCCGATGTGGGGCTCAATCCTAGGACCCTGAGATCATGACCTGAGCCGAAGGCAGAGACCCAACCCTCTGAGCCACACAGGCACCTCCAATAAATCTTTTTTAAAAAGAGGGAGGAACCAAAATGAAGGAAATAAAAAGGAATGCCTGGACTATGTGCACTTTAAGGAGCTTGCACTGTGGAATTGAACCTATTCTTCTAACTTGACACTGTTCACTGTCTAGCCCATTAACTGAGTGGAAGGTGTCAAAAGTGGGCAGTCCTGTAAGGCCATACCCACCCTGGGGGCCGAGGTGCACAGGGTAGCTTCACAGAGCTTAGGAAAGAGTGAGTTGCTGTTACATTTGACCCGATAGACTAATTCCCCCTAGAACTGCTGGTGGGAGTTGTTTATAGGCTAAACCATATGAAAGTGATTTTCCCCCCACTTTTTTAAAGCTTATGGTAAAATATATATAGCATTAAAGGAATTTAGCCATTTTTAAGGCTACCGTTCATTGGCTTTGAGTCCATTCACAGGGTTCTGCAGCCATCAGCAGTTTTCACTTCCAGAACTTTTTCATCATCCCAAACACTTCAGCTTACCCATTAACTAATTACTCCCCATTCTGTCCTCCCCCCGCCCCTGGTAACCTCTGTTCTGCTGTCCATAAATTTGTCTGTTTGAGGTATCTTATGGAGTGGAATCATACAATATGTGACCTTTTGTGTCTGGCTTCTTTCATTTAGCATAATGTTTTTAAGGTCCACTCATGTTGTAGCCTGTGTTGGTGTTTCATTCCTTTTGAAGTCCGAATAATATTCCATTGTGTGTATGTACTAGATCTTATTTTTCCACTCATCTATTGATGAACATTTCAGCTGTTTCCATCCACATTTTGGCTGTTGTGAATAGTGCTGCCATGAACAAGGATGAACAAGTATCTGAATCCCTGCTTTCAGTTCTTGTGGGTCTATACTTAGGAGTGGAATTGCTCGTCCATAGGGTGATTTTATGTTTAGGTTGTGGGGAAGTGCCAAACTGTTTTCTATGGTGGCTGCCTCATTTTACATTCCCACTAGCAGCAGGCGAGTGTTCCAGTTTCTCCATATCCTTGCCAACACTTCTATTTTCCTTTTCTTTTTTTTCTTAATTATAGCCATCCTAATGGGTATGAAGTGGTATCTCATTGTTCTCATTGTGGTTTTGATTTGTATTTCCCTCAAGACTGGTGATGTTGAGCATGTTTTCATGTGCTTATTGCAAAAAAATCCTGCTGGGATTTTGATAGGGTTTGGGTTGATTCTGAAGATCAGTTTGGGGAGGTATTGCTATCTTAACAAAATTAAGTCTTCTAATCCTGAACGTGGGCTGTTTTTCAATTTATTTTGGTCATCTTTAATTTCTTTTAATGATGTTTTGTATTTTCGTCATAGAAATCTTGCACTTATTTTGTTAAATTCTTTTTTTTTTTTAAAAGATTTAATTTATTTATTTGACAGAGAGAAACATAGCTAGTGAGGGAACACAAGCAAGGGGAGGGAGAGAGGGAGAAGCAGTCCTCCTGCGGAGCTGGAAGCCAGATGTGGGGCTCGATCCCTCATGACCTGAGCCGGATGCAGTCACTTAGCCAACTGAGCCACCCAGGTGCCCCACATTCTTTTGTTAGATTCACTCATTGCTATTTTTATTCTTCTTGATGTAATGATGTAATAGAATTGTTTTCTTAACTTCATTTTCAGATTGTTTATTGCTAGTGTACAAAAATATAATTGATCTTTTTATTATTGATCTTATATCTTCAAACTTTGCTAAACTCATTTATTAGCTCTACTAGTTTTCTATAGTGGATTCCCAGGAGTTTCTATCTATAAGGTCATGTCATCTGTAAATAGAGAATAGAGGTGGTTTAATTGTTTTCTCACCTGTGTGCATTTTAGTTCGTTTTCTTGTTGTGGTTTGAACCACAAGTACAACGTTGAACAGAACTGGTGAGAGTAGACATCCTTATTAAAGGTGCACTTTTTTTTTAAAAGATTTTATTTATTTATTTCACAGAGAGAGAGAGATCATAAGTAGGCAGAGAGGCAGGCAGAGAGAGGAGGAAGCAGGCTCCCCGCCCAGCAGAAAGCCCGACATGGGGCTCGATCCTAGAACCCTGAGATCATGACCTGAGCCGAAAGCAGAGGCTTTAACCCACTGAGCCACCCAGGCGCCCCTAAAGGTGCACTTTTGATAGGGTTAAAAGACCAGCTGTTCAACACTTCCCAGTCCTCCCTGGTGGTCATGGGCAAATCACTTATCCTTTCTGTTTATCTAAAGTTAGTGATAGCAATACAGGTTCTGGCTCCCTCACAGGGTTCTGAGGATTAAGTAAAGTCAGGTGGTTAGCAAACCTGCAGTGTGTACAGATGGTAGTGTCTGCTTTTTAGGGGCTCATAAGTTAATGGGGAAGAGAAGCCATTCATGGAAATAATTATAAAAACAAGGTAAAATGTGCTATGAATTAGTAGGGCTATGAATTTTTTCTTGGATACCTTGTTAGATAATTTTTGGGGTGAAAACATGAGTCTAGTAATGTATAGAGAAATGATTTTAAAATGTAAGATGCTAGTAATGTGCTGTTATCCCCAATTAGTTTGGATTCCATTTTAACAACTCTGCTACAAATTAAAATAATTGTAGCATAACTAAATCTGTTTCATACAAAATATAATAATCTTACTTTACAAGGGTTCGCTACAATTTTGCATTTAGTGTCAAAAGCCTTCTTACATCAAAAGGAAATCTGATAAATATCTTTTGTCTTCATTTGGTCATCAGAAGTAGACTACATATAATTGATTGAAGCACACCATTTATATGAAATTAGCCTGATAACCTTCACTTTGGAATATAAACATGTAGAAAATAGTCCATGACATACATGTGGATGTTGTAGGTTCTTAAGGCCACTGTCACTTCTAACACTGAATTGTATTGATGATCTGGCAAAAGAGGTTAATCTTGCTGTTCAGTACTGTTTTGTCGCTGTGCCTTCTATGGCACTTCATAATATTTTCTTTGCTGTTCTAAGGGCTCCTATGTTGAAAGGGTGGTCAGTCACAGTAAGGTTGTGAGGAACCCCAAGCGCCCTCAGGTACTAATGGTGCAGGATCAAGTGAACGGATTTCTCAGAGCACTTGCTTTATAGAGTTTGAGGGGGAGGCTCCCCCAATCCCCCCACCCCGCTAGAGATAGCCACACCTTCCCTCTATCGGCACGGAGCAGGTGGCCAGGCTCTGGAGACCTTGCACTGCTGCCACCAAGGTACCCGCCCAACGGGCCTGGCTGGCTCACGGGCCAAGTGACGCCGGTCAACTCTGCCCACGGGACCCCCACGCACCGCGGGTGAGACCGCCCAGCGCGTGGTCTCAAGATCATGTCTTTCCGCCACCCCTCCCCCCACAATCCCGGAAAAAGGGGGAGACTGGTGACGTCATCATCCGGGCACTCGCCGGCGGGGCCACGGTTCACAATGGAACAAAAACAAGCGGCCCAAGTCAAACTCTGAGCGACGCAGCTGCCGTTTGCGCGATTAACTCTGTCCTGGCCACACACTGCCAGATCTCCCAGCTTCTTCTCTGCCGCGGTATGCCAGATCCTTCCGAATCTCCCTTCCTCCACTTTTCCCTGTCCTCGTGTCACCTCTGTTCTCACATCGCACCCGATATGAGGGGTTTGGAACGTAGCGCGACCCTGGAGGGGCCGGCCGGAAGAAACTGTATTGCGTGAACAATCTATACCGCATTGTGTTCCCCTCCCCCACTCCAGCTCTCCGGGTTCCGAGCGCCTCGCGCCTGGCCCGGCTTCCCTGGTAGCACGCGCAAGTTTCCCTGGCTCGACGGCCCTGGGTGTCGGAGAAGGGAG
>PITA01009480.1:0-77445 GCA_004023965.1 Spilogale gracilis | reverse complement strand
CTGTCCCCGAGAGCACAGAACATGTGTGAACATGTGTATTGCTGCAAGTCCTGCTGATGCCAGCCACACTTTGTGCTAAGCTGCGGGGGAGCTGCGGGTCCTACCTTGTTCCCTTGATGGAAGGGGGTCTGGACATCTCCCCCTGAGTGTGGCTGCATCCAGCTCAGTCCGCCCTGAAATGAAGGCGCCCCATCAACCAGGACCCTGGGAAGAGGAGATGAGGACAAATGGTCCAGCTCAGATGCCCCCCCTTCCTCCCAGTGGCAGTCATGGGCACTAAAGTGGTTGTTGTGGTAACATGGACCCCATGTGTCCACATCGTGCATGCTGTTAGTACAGGACCTGGGGCTTAGTCATTTAAAAAAAAAAAAAAAGTCATCGAGGCACATGGGTGGCTCAGTCATTAAGCATCTGCCTTCGGCTCAGGTCATGATCCCAGGGTCCTGGGATCGAGCCCCCACATGGGACTCCCTGCTCAGTGGAGAGTGTGCTTCTCCTTTTCCTTCTGCCCCTCACCCTGATCACACACACACTCTCCCTCTCAAGTAAATAAATAAACTCTTTTAAAAAAAAAGTCATCAACACTGAGCAGAATATTTCCCACATGGTACGTACTCAATCACGTTTACCACGTGAATGAAAGAGAGGATAAGGGCTACACTTCTGTTGACTATATTAGCTAGGGGTGCACATGACTCCGTGGTGGAAGGGGGACACATGGGTGGTGGGCCATGAGCACGTGTCGTGTTCGCCTTCACCACAGACCACGCGTTTCTTCTCTGTCCTACACACATGACCGGCCTATAGGTTCCACACACAGATATTGCATGATAATAAGCATCCACTTTATTAATTATAGTCCTCCTCATCGGACACCATTACTTAGGTTTGCAATTTTCTTTTATAAATATTAACAGCAGTCATTTTTTTTAACACTGTGAAATAGCATATTCTAGCATAAAAAAAAAAAAAACTTGAGCTATTTCAGTGCCCAAACTCATTAAAGGTAATAAAAAAAATCAGACAAGTTTTTTTTTTAAATAAATTACTGTTGCGATTGGACACAATTCATAATATTTGTCTCCCCTTCACAATGGAAGTGTTTACAATTCCACAAGCTCCCTTCATCCCTGATAGACCCGGTGAGGTGACATGATTATGAATATTATTCAATTTGCATCGGTCAGAGTAACTTAGTAACTTCCCCTCATTTGATCCCAGCTTAGAGAAGAAGACAGCCAGGTGTTTATTAGGACATTTTGAAGAGAGTCCCCTAAGGCCCAGGGGTGCCATGGCTTGCCCCGCCCATACCTGGTGAGTGTCGGAAGGAGAATCAGAAAGCCTCTTTGGCTGGACAGGGTCTCCCCGGCCCCACCCCTCGCTGGCCGTGCTGATTTCCAGTGTCCCAGAGCAGCAGCACCAAAAGCCGTCTTGGGTAAGGGAGTTCTGGATGCAGCAGCCGTCGTAGGAGAGCTGCTTCACCAAGCCGCTGAGGGGCTTCGCTGGCATGTGCTGGGCACACGGTGCAGAGCAGGCGCCGCAGAGATGGGGGAGATTCGCCTAGTTCCTCCTGGAGTTTGCACACATTCCAACTTGACCCCTGTCTCAGAGCATGAAGTCAGTTGCCGACAGCAGAATTCAGCCCAAAGCCGTGGTCCCTCCACCTCCTGGGAGCTCAGTGGCGCGGTGGTCAGGTGCATTTCCTAGGAACAGTCAAGTACGGTTCCCCGTGGATCAGCAGAATGGACAACAGTTAGGACCACATGTTCTGGAGGCACCAAGACCCCAACCCCAGCTCTGTCATGTTCTGTGTGACTCCGGGCAAGTAACTTCACGTCTCGGAGCATTGGTTCCACATACGGACACGTGCTATTCCAAAGGTATGTGTTTCACTGGATGTCATGGAAGCCACGTAAGGTGAGGAATGTCAATGCCAAGTACAGGAGCCCTGCAAGGGCTGATACTCTGATCCTCTGCACCGCGGCCCTGGGAATGCAGGGTGGTGTTGGGACGCCAGGCCATAAGACAGGGCCCCAAGACCAACACCAACCCCGTGCACTCTGTGGAGAATCATTTTTCACTTCTTCAGTGTGATGTGACTGACGTACTTATTTCTGGTAACATCTCTTGTTAGTTAAGAGGAGGGCGTGATTGCATCCAGGCAGCAGCGCCCCTTACCTCTTGGGTATTGTACTGTTGCCCCTCCTGCGGGGTCTGTCCACAGTCAGCGTGCAGAGAACAATGTGTGGAAAAGTCTAAGCTGACCTCAGAGGAACCATAGAATGTCTACGCAGCAGGGGCATTGTAGGGAGACCGAGGGAATGATGGGAGACGCTAGGGACCACTGGGTCCCACTGAGCTGTGAGCCCCGGCAAACCCCCAATACTGCCGTAGCCAGAGGTGGGGAGCACACAGACCCGGAGAAGCACTTCTTGTTTGCGCCTTAGGGCTGCCAACCCCCTGGCCCGTGGTGTCACTGGGAATACCTTACGTGACAGCAGACCCCCTCTGCAGGAGAGATTTTCAAAGTCTACATCTCCTGAGGGTAACAGCTGAAGGTCTTTCCAGTAGGTTTTTATGAGCGTGCATGTTCCCCTCCAGTCCGCCAGCCCCGCTCTGGGGTTCGGCAGTGGCTGTTCCATGTCACATTGCCAACAACACCCCATGTACCCCAAAATCTGCCATCTGTAAGCGGTGTACTCTGGGACCAACACTTCAGTTTCTTTGCTGGTGAAATGGCTGCCCGTTACTTCAAGGCAACCAAGCCAGCGATGAAAGCTACAAATGCGGGGCGCCTGGGTGGCTCAGTTGGTTGGGCGACTGCCTTTGGCTCAGGTCATGATCCCAGAATCCCGGGATCAAGTCCCACATCGGGCTCCCTGCTCGGCGGGAAGCCCGCTTCTCCCTCTCTCACTCCCCCTGCTTGTGTTCCCTCTCTGGCTGTGCTTCTCTCTGTCAAATAAATAAAATCTTAAAAAAAAAAAAAAAAAAAAAATTTAAAAAAAAAAAAAAAAAAAAAAAAGAAAGCTACAAATGCAACAAGCTATCCAGTCTTCTGTTGTTTCAACCGCATGTTACTGAGATGGAAACAATGACCTTCCTTTTATGTCTTTGCTTCCCCCCCCCCTTTCTTAGGAAACCACCTCAAATTTCTGTTTTAAGTCCTTTCTAAGAGTCTTGGACTATATGCAAACACATTGGGTTCCTGAAAAGTAGACACTAGCCCTTAATAGGACAGTGTCTTCTGAAAAATAGACAGTCAAGTTCAGACAGTTGCCTATGGTGAGACACACCTCGGCTCTGGGTACGGCTGCCGGACCAGCTGCGGTTTGTCCTGCCACTCTCTCGTCCTCAAGTCGGAAAAGAGAGCAGCTTCTGGTCCAGCAAGTCAGGGCTGTATGGTCACTGGGGGCTTCATTCCACCTGCCATTGTCAGCCAGGATCCAGGACACGTTGGGGACATCCTGGTTAGTAAAATGAAGGGAGGCTTGGCTGTCATTAGTGCAGGGACATCAAGAAAGAACCCATGGCCCCAGGGGGAGAGGCTGCTGGCAGGTGGAAAGCAGAGGGGCTTCTCTCATCAGTGCATCTCTGGAGAAGGAACAGTCTGCACCGGGGACAGGATGGGGACTGGGTGGGACAGGGCGGGGGCCAGGCGGGGACCAGGCGGGGTTGCCCACATACCAGTGACCCAGGAGCCCTTGCTGGGCATCCACACTTCCCACTCGACCTTCCATGAACTGAAACGTGGCTTTTGCCAGAAACCTCAGCCTGAGCTGCCAAAGGTCTTGGGTGACGTCATGGGGCCATCTCCAGCTGCTGCGTGGCACCTACTTCATGCAATTGATCTTCCCCGGGTGTTTCAGGACAGTTCCCCTTTTAGCTCCCCTCCCCCCGCTCCAACTCATCTAATCCACCAGTGGGTTCTCGTTGCCTGACCCTCGCTTCCAGCAATGATCTGAGCCTCCACATTCCCCCCGCCCTGCTGCTGCAAACCCCGGTCCTCTCTCCCTGGACCACGACTGCAGCTTTCTACCGGGTACCCCCACTCACATTTTGGCCCTACAATCGCCTCTCCACCCAGCGGGCAGAGTGGGGATCAGGCACACCTCTCGGTCGTGTGGTTGTGTCAGGCCCACCTAAACCCTCGACCACCCCATTCTCAGAGTGTACCCTGTGGCCCCAGCCGGTCCAGGAGCCCCAGCCGAGGTCTCCGCTGGGTCCCACATTCTTGCCTTCACCCCCTGGCCCAAGGCGCCTCACTGCTGTTCCAGTGCCTGGAATGGGGGCTCTGTTACTCAGGTCTTACTCAAATAGCTCTTCCTTAGAGACGGTCCCCCAAGGAAGTGATCCCCTGAGGGACACCAGCCCTCTGTCCCTCCAGACTCTCCGAGTCTGGGGCGGAGAAAGAGTCGTGTTCACTTCTTCAGTGTCTGCTCTTCTGTCCCTGTCTACCTGCTCCAAATAGAAGCCAAGCTCCCGTGAACATTGGGTGCAGGGTGCTCCAGGTGTAGCCCAGTGCTCAGAGCCATGTTGGCTTTGGGGTGCTGTCCCACCGGGGCTGATGGTGAATGTGATGGGATCAGATGCCCATCCCATGCCTGACCTCAGCTTCCACCGGGCACCCCAGGGCTTGCAGCCAGGCCTCTCCTGACCTCCGGCCAGACACCTGAGCCCTTCTGGGAGGCACAACATGCCGTGGGGCCTCCTTTTTTGGGGTGCAAAGGTCCTGCAGCCTGACTGCTGTTCTCATGGCCCATCCTGCATGCCTTCCTCTTTGCACTCGTGGACCTGGGCACCCTCATGGCCCATGGGCCACTCTGGGCACGCTGAGCACCTCGACTCTGCTTCTCTGTGCCCCTCATCCACCTGTGCCCCACTCCCCACCGTGCATGCTGGAAGCCAGGTTCCCACATGGGTGATATGGTCTTGAACCCAGAAACACAAACTGCACCACATTTCTGGCAGGTTCCAGGGCTCGCTGTGCGATCTGGGGGAGAGGCTGCTAACAGTGGCACGGAGGGGGGTTGGGGGATGGGCCCTGGGTCAGCCCTGGGGGTGAGGAGGGGGAGGCGGGCTGTCCCAGGTCCCTCTGTCTGTCCCTGCCTTCTGTCCATGGCTGCAGGCTCCACCCTGCTCCCCAGCACAGGAGCGGGCCCTGACCTCCCCCTGCAGCCCAGCTCTGACGACCTGTGCGGAGACAGATGGCCTGGAGTGCCGCCCTGTCCCGTGGGTGCACATGCGGAGGGGCACAGCCACCCCCTGTCGCTGAGCTGGCCCTACACAGGCAGCCCCGTGTCGATTTCTCACCTGCCCTCCCTCCTCACGCACCTGCCGCCACACAGGCTTCCGCCACAGGCCGCCTGTGCCTGGAAGAACCTCACCTTCCTCCCCAGCAAGCAGGTGTTAGTCACACCGACTTCAAACACGACCCAAATGTCATCCGTCTTTGAACAGTGCCCCCTCTTCCTGGTCCGCCCACCCCCGCCTTGAGCAGGAATGCCCGAGGTCCTGCGGGGGCCTCAGGTCTCCCCACCCACCGCAGGAGTGGGGCACGCTCACCAGGGCAACGGGGAACTAAGTCGCTCACAACAGCCCCGCCCCAGAGAAGAGGGGACACAGGACTGCAGCCCTGCTCACTGGCTGACCTTGGCACTCATCCAGTGCCAGGCCTCAGTTTCCCCACCAGGCTTGTGCAATTTGTCCACAGGGCCAGGACTGGAAAGTGCAGGAACCCAGTCACCACTGCCACCTGCTGGCCATCTACCCCTCTGGCAGGCTGAACTCCTGTACCCTCTTTTCTCTTTTTAGGTTGGTGCAGTTCCCTCTCTTTCCCCCATCTTAGAATAAGAAGAATTAACCAGAGTGTGGGGAGAAAATTTCCTTCCCAGGATTTCCTCTCCCATGCTGCTACCCCAACCCAGACATTCACTTTCCATAGCAACAGCTCCTGGAGGAATCAGTGCCCGGTTTTGTGGGCACCTGCAGCGCTGATCTGTTGCCCACACCTAGAAACCCCCCAGAGGAGCAGAGACACTCGCCGGCAGCCCCCGCAGCTGGAGAGCCTGGGCACACGGTCCAGCGCACCTGGCGTTAGGTAAGGGGCAGCTCCATTGGCCCTGTGCCAGCTCCAAGCCTTTGGTGGCGTTTGGTTTCACTTTGGTCAAAATGAAGACATTGTAAAAATGCGGATGATGAAAGCAAGCCCAGCCGGCAACACGCTTGATCTAGGCCCTCAGATGCGGGATTAGTTCCCCTCGGAAGCCAGGGCCCTGCAGGCGGCCCGGTCAGACTGTGGAAGAGCGGCCAACAGGAAGTCGTATCTGGTCCTGGGGGGGGTGCATCTTCCCCAGGAAACTCTCCTGCCCCCCACACAGCTTTGTGCTCTTCCTTTTCCCTCGTGTTCTTCTCAGTGCGTTCATTACCACCAGAGGCATTGAACATAGTCAATAGCCCCACCGTGGAATTGCTGCCCCGCACAAAGCCTGTCTCCAAATCGTGGCAAAGTGTGGATGGCCCTGAACCTGGCATGGGGGCACATCTGAGGCAGCCAGCACTGCGATTAGATGCGCACTCCCTGGTCTTCCTGGGAGACGCCACAGGAGGGACTCCTGGAGCAGAGGCAAAGTCACGGGGCTCCACGTTAAAGCCATGAAGGGAAAAGGGAGTCAAAGATGGACCCAAGCTACCCAGAAAGGGGCATTACTGCAAGGTGAGATCTTGTCCTGGGACCTCCCTTTGCCACTTACAGGGGAGGCTCAGGAGATGTCTTTATAAACCACCAAGGGAGATTCATTCATTGCCAAGGACAATGGTAGGTGCTGGCAAGAAGAAGTTGAGACAAGACCACCCAGTTCCTATTCTCAAAGAGCAGAGAGCCTCACAAGGCAGATGAAGATTGATTTACACATCACAAAAAATAATTGCATAATTACACTGAGAATGCTCCAAAGGAAAATGACTTCTTACATGAGAGCACAAAACAAAGGAACTTTATGTGGCCGGGGGGACCGCCAGGCCTCCCAAGGAAGGGACCTCTGCACAGAGAATAGATGGAGCAGTGAGAGTTCACTCGGTGAAAAGAGGGAGAATGTCCCCAGTAGAAGGAACAGAGGCTCTAAGGAGAGAGGTCTCTTTGAGGATCTGAAAGCAGGCTGGGTGAACTGGAACAGGTGGTGCTAGACTGGGTGTCCCCCATCCGATCCCCTAGGGCCTGGGTGGGGGAGGGGAGGGGACAGGAAGGCCTGGGTGCTTTCTTCCTCAGGGGAGCATGGCAGACAGCTACAGGGACTGGAAGACAGGACGTCTGATGCTCATGGAGAATCACACAGGCAGTGCAGAGGCCCCTCCCTGACAGCAATAGCTGCCTAGAACGGGGTCTGGGTTGCAATAGGCACTCACTAAGAGTTTGTTGAGAGAAGGAATGAGAAGTTCCTCTGCCTGAAACTTGGGAGGTGGTCTCCAGTAGAGGGATGCTCCCAGGTATTTCTGAGTTTTCCTTCACCTTCCTTTATTCCTGGGGTGGGTGGAAATGCTTTTGGATAGCTCACGTCCAGGGGTATCAGTGGACCTCTTTTTTTTTCTAGTGAGCATTAGGAAGCAAGAAACAATGTAAATACATGTTGCCTCCCGCCCCCTCACCCCGCCTTGCTATTCTTTCGCTCTGGTTTTGTGTTCTGTACTAGTTTCTCCTTGCTGAACATTATTCCCCTTCCCCTCACAGAAGGAAGAATGATGTTTTAGGTCTAGGCTGGAGAACTCAAACTCAGAAAGTGGCTTACTCTGTGTGCTCCCTTCGGTGTAGGCACATGGTGCTCCCGGAGCCATTCCTCCCAGCTTCAAGGCCAACGTGGTATACAGGGCTCCTCGCAGGGGGTTACTTCCATGGGAAGATTACAGGGGCCTGGCTCGGAGATTCAGGAGCCATTCATGGACATGGCCAGTCTCACCCTGTTCTATTTTCATTTTGAAGACTGTACGTGAGAACAGAGGGCACCAGAGGGGAGAGTCCAAGAGCTGAAGAAAGCAGCCCCGCATGTGGAGGCGTGAAAGAAGTTTCAGAAACAGTAAACCTCAGAGGGGCTCAGTAACCGTCTTGAGATCGCACAGATAGCTCTTCAAAGTGGGGATGTAAGCTGAGGTCATGCAGGCTCTCAAGCTGTGTTCTGATGGCCACTCTTGTAACCTCAAGGGGAAAATATGATACCGATACGGATGACTCTGTGCTCGTGGTGGATTGCAAAACACGGGCATAGAGCCCTTCTAAACCATTGTGTGTGTGTGTGTGTGTGTGTGTGTGTGTGTGTGTGTGTGTGTCCTTGTAATGTGACTCTGAGGCATCTGTTTCCCACTTCTGGAAGCAGGAGCATCCTGGGATGGACCATGATCGTAACCGATAGTAAGATGATTGAAAGTGGGATTTTGTAAACCCCAGAAGCTAAGCCCTGGGAGATCTTGTGATTTTCGTTTTGACCTCTTGAAATTCTGCTCTGAGACCACCGAGTAAGAATGCCTGGTCATCCTCCAGAGAATATATAGTCACATGGAGAAAAACCGAGGTCAACACCCACTGCCAGACATGTGACCCCCAGCTCCGCTGACCTTGCAGCTCAATGAAGCGACACAGATGAGCTGAGGCCAAACAGCCCCAAAAGCACAGTCCGGCTGGTTCTCCAGCCACTACCCACAACCATGAGGTTGTCTAATTTTAGAGTGGTTTGTTATGCATCAGTAAACCACTAAGACATCACCTCTTTCACATTCACGACTCTCTCCTGTCATCTTTTTCAATCCCCACGATGACCCTGCAAGTTATTCTTCTCCCCTTTCACAGATAAGGAAACAGAGTGCCACAGAGAATCTGCTACACCATTAAGTGACTAGGGCTAGAGTTTGCACTTGTGTCTATGTGGCCCTGAAGGCTACTCTCTCCACACTTCACTCCCTTGTCACAAGCCACAAAGATGGGGTCAAGGACAGCACATCGCCATGCTGGAAGCAGAGACTCAAGTCCCTATCTGTAGGTGCCCTTAATTCATCTGATCACAGAACAAAGGTCAGAACTGGGGAGTCAAGGAAAGACCCAGGGGTCCTCAGGACATAGCAGAAGAAGGGATGGACTTGGACTTGTGTTGGCTTTATTGAGCAGGCTCACGGGAGTCAAAGGCTATTGTGACTGAGCCCCACAAAGCTGGTACAACCCGAGGGCACCAGCACTATTCCGAAAGGCACTGGTGGGATTTGCATGAGTTACGTATCTGTCGTGCAACAGCTATCCCCAAACAGAGTGGACACCCAAGGGAGGCCTGAAACTACAGTGAAGCTGTCAGCCAGGGTGGGAACGTGTACTTAACTTCATGTGGCTGGTGGAAGGAGGCTTCCGTCCATCACCAGGTGGCTCATGGCATGGCAGCTTGCTTTTCTGGGGCTGGGGGAGAAGGGGGGAATTGGGGGGCTGGAGGAGGGAAAAAAAGACAGCTTCTTTTAGAACTTAATCTTGGAAGCATCCCACATTATGCTGCTGATCGCAGACCATTCCTGCCCTCTGTGATGTGGGGCAGGGGCACAGGTGGGAATGCAGGAGGGGGTGCCCTTCAGTTCCTAGAGTGGCCGCCTACGCCCACTCCACCGTGCCCATTCCTGCATGGGAGAAGGATGTCAGCAAAGGAGTTCCAGATGCTTTCAGGAGGTCTGATGGTCTCTGCGCCCATCAGAGGGCTTAGATGTCATCACTACTCATGACCGATTCACAGTGACGATTTACAGGCTTTCTAAAGAGGCACCTCTATCACATCTTGTAATGTGAGAACACACACAAGTGGAGGTTTATCTGATAATTCAAAGCAAAAGAAAAAAACCCTCAAAGTCAAATGACACAGTGGACAATTTCCACACATTACTAAAAGTCTACCACTCTGCCAGCCTCAAGGGATTTAACATTTTCCAAAGGGAAGTAAAGTCATGATTGAACCTCAGTGATCTGTCAATTTCATAATCTTGAGCCTTTCTTCACAAGGGTGTGGCCTTTCTGGGGACTGCCCCTTCCTCCACGAGGACCTCATCCACCCATCCTCTGGGGGTTCCAATCATGCTTACAGCCTTGTCCTCTACCTTCTGCCAGCCTAAGTAAATCTGTTTGTTAAAAGGGAAACATTCCCTACTCTACCTGTTAATCTGAGATCAAAGCATTGCAGGAGGCAGAATTAATCAGAGAAAACCAAGTAGACCAGAAAAGTAAAGGGAGAAAGGATAGCACACAATACAAGACGATGAGCTGAAGAAAGCCGTTTAGACTAACCTGATGCGGCATCATGACCTGTCGGCGTGTGTGTGCTCTGGGCTCTCCCAGGAGAGCTCAGCATGGAGGACGATCTGGGTCAGGCTTGCGGACCACTCACAGAACAGCTGGGGGTCCAGAGACCAGAATGACGTGGGGCACCAGGGAGTGACCGTGTCCTTAACGACAGAGCCCACCAGCAAGGTGACATGTCCCGTGATCCCCTAGTGTGGATGAATGTGCTTTGCCTGGAATCTGAGACTGAATTATAACTAGAATTCCAGAACAGTTGTGGTTAAACACTGTGCTTGAAAATAAGGAGCTTCGCTGTTAAAAAGAAAAATTGTGTGTTAACATACACATAACATAAAATTACTATTTTAACCATTTTTCACTGTACGTTTCTCTGGCATTAGGAACATTTGTATTGTTGTGCAGCCATCACCACCTCCAGGATTGTTTTCCCAAATGGAAACCCTGTCCCCATTAAATACTATGTCCCCTTTCCCCTGCCTGCTGCCCCCGGCACCCACCGTTCTCCGGCTCTAGGAATGGGACTAGCCTAAGTCCCTCATACGATGGAATCATACAGTTCTTGTCTTTCTGCAACTAGCTTATTTCACTAACAAAGTCCTCAAGCGTTGTCCGTGTCGTAGCAGGTTGACACATGTCCTTTTTTTTTTCTTTAGACTTTATGTATTTGTTTGAGAGAGAGAGAGCGAGCTCATGCCCGTGCGTAGCAGATGGAGAGGGACAAGAAGACTCTGGCTGAGCACAGAGCCCAATGCAGGGCTCCATCTCAGGACCCCGAGATCATGACCTGAGCCGATTCAAGAGTCAGATGTTTAACCGACTGACCTATAGAGACATCCCTGTCCTTCCTTTCTAAGGCTGAATCCTATTTCTATTGTGTGTATAGATCACATTTGTTTATCTGTTCATCCACTGATGAACACTTGGGTTGTTTCTGCCCTTTAGTGATCTTAGATCGCTGTGCCGTGAACATAGGTAAGCAAATATACGTTTCCAACGCTCCTTCCAATCCTTTAGAGTATAATCCAGAAGTGGAAGTCCTTGATCCTAAGGGAATCCTACATTTAATTTTTTAGAGGAACTGCCCTACTGTCTTCCCCAGCCGCTGCACCATTTTACATTCGCACAAGCAATGAAAAGATTCCGATAACACTTGTTACTTTATTTGTATGAGTTTTTATTTTTTTATGTTAGTCCCACTAATGAGTGTGGAGCTTTTTTGTTTTATAGAACAGAAAACCAAAGCAGCAAATTTAAACAGTTTTCTTCAGGTGCCATGGCTAAGGAGGGGCGGTTGGGAACCGTATGGAATTTTCTTTCATTTTCTTGCCACATTAACAGTGCCTCCGCCCAGGCTTACACGGGCTCCTGCCCCTCGTGGGGAGCTCTGCTTAGCCGACATCGGGGCGACGAGGAACATATAAAAATACCTCTGTCAGTACCTATGGGTCTGCCATGGGTTCGGTCAAAAACGAGTCGATAACCTGGAACAGACAACATCAGAATAACTCCTGACCTTTGGTGCAAATGCCAAGGGACCTGCATGCGGATAATTTTGGAAGCCAACTGAAGAGTTGAATTATTACTTGTCTCAATGCTTCCTGCTTTCGGTTGGGACTGGAAATGGAAGCGCCAGGCCCTGCCAGGAAGTCTGCTCTCGTGGTTTTACTGGTCAGGGCTAATTTAGGAAGTGCTGGAAATCTCGCAGAAACCCCTTGGGAAATTTTTACCTTGTTTTCCTGCATAAAAAGTTCCACTCAGTTAAAAAAAAACAAAAAAAACCTCAGAAATGACATCTGGCCCTACCTACTGGCTTATCTGGGCTAAGCCTTTTGTCGTTTCCCAGTGCGACTCAGTGTTGGGTGCCACAGCCAGGGACCCGTGCCCTGCAAGGGCGGGGCGGGGAAAGAGCCAGGCATTTCGCCGCCTCTTGCAAACGTCTTCCCCTCTCACCCACACATTGCCCAATGGAGAGCATGTCAGTATTTGCAGGTCACCCTAGAAGATCTTGAGACTCAAAGAAGGTGAGTTAGTTTATCCAACATCACCCCTGCGAAGAAATCGTCACCGCATGAAGTTAGCAAGATGGCACCTTTTCCCTTACCCCTGTCTCTTTCCAAAGAATCACAAATCATTCGTTTCTCAAAAAAGGGTGTGAGTTCTTACTATGAGAGGTGGAAGTTCAAGTTCCATCATGACACAGAAAATGTACAAGTGGCATCAAGTTCAAACTCAGGCCACGGTGCCCACCTGCAGCCACCCCTGGTCCTCTCTGTCCCCGGAAAAACCTGCCCAACCCTGCTTCCCCCCTTTCCTCAAGCTGTTCCTTCACGCGCCCACATCCTCCTGACCGCTTGCAGCCCTGCCCAAAAGATCCTCAAAGAAGCTTGTCTCCTTCTTTCTTTCCAATACCCACAGTTCGTGAATCAGACCTGCATGTTTCCCTGGGAGCTGCCACTGTGTCTTGCCCGAGCTAAGAGAGGGCATGGCCACGGACCACCCAGAACAGGGACGACTCGTCTGGGCATTTAGGAGAGCAGTCCATGAATTATGAGCGAAACAATGAATGGAAAAGATCTATGCAAATTTAGGGGGAAAGAAAATGTGAGCTTGAAGCAGAAAATGAGTCAGCTTTAGAGATTAAGATTTGAATGTTTGAGACTTGAGATGGGGGACCATGGGAGGCAAGAGTGATGGAATTGGGAAGAGGCGAGCTGTCTGGAAATGAGAAGGAGGCCGCCCCCGGGCCCCTGGGGAAGGCAAGAGTTCCTGCAACAGCAGACACATGCGGACTACAAGCCCTCACTGCCTTTAAGGAGTCTTTTGGCATTCCTTCATAAAACAGAGAGCAGTAAAAGGAAGCGCATGTCGTCCCCGTGTACCTGCTTAAAATCGACCATGGCTCATTCATTTAAGCAATACATCTTTTTTGAGTGTTTACTGTGTTTGGTGAATAGACGGGTTCCTGCTGTCGTAGGACAAATATCTGAGCCCGAAGGATCAAAATCAAGACCACTGTCTTTTTCCTTGACATCCATTGTGAAAAGATGCCTAGCAATGAGCAGAGTTGAATAAATGGATTAATCATTTGATCCCGGACAATGAGGACCCACCGAATTAGTTTGAGTGGTGGCAAAGCTGTCATCACATTTGCCGATGGGCCCTCAGTAAGGGTAGGAGACTGAGGGATAAAATTCCAACTCGCTTTTTCCTCCTTGAAATCAGTTTTGATCATTAAGACCTGGCCCCCACGACAGAGTAATCCAATTCTATTCTTTTGAAAAATTAACAAGAAAAACGTTTTCAATTGCTCATGGGCTACGCTTTATTATAAAGGTAGACGCCACACTTGGCTTTTTTCCTTATTTTGTGATTCAAATATGTCCTACACTATTTGGAAATTGTATGTAAGGTTTTCAAACTGAATTTACATATCCAGAAGCATCTTGAGCTAAAAAAAGAAAGTAGAATCAAAACATCACTTTTCTCTGGAAAACAAGGTACCAAGGTTGGTGGCCCCCTCTTCATTACTCATGGCCCAATTTCATACGCCCACCTGCCAGGGCATGAAGTGCTCGGTGCCCACAGAGGGTGGGCGGTGAGTCAGAGCACCTCTGATCCTGTCGCCTACCTGGGTCTGGCTTACCAGTGTGACTCACCCTGGGGCCAGCCCCTGGAAGCCTCCATGAGCCCTCCTCAATGGGGCAGGAGCTTCCTGTCGCTCTGTTCCCAGGCCCTGGGCTTGTCCTGCACTCACAGATCACAGCCCACAGACCTCATCTCCCCTCTGGGTTAGGGGAAAATGAGCTAGTTTTAAATGCCGATCCGTATCTGGAGGTCTAAATCAGACTTAGAGGCAGGCTCTTTCTCTGTTCTTGGAGGCAGGATGATTGGGTAAGCTTTCAAGTGGCGTCGGGTCTTACAACTGAGACAGCCAGCATTTGGTAATAGTGGGAGACATCTATTTTCCTGGAGACATCTATTTTCTGCCCAGGTGACAGTGACAGTGACAAGTCACCTGTCCCTCCTCCCCTCCCCCCCGATTCTGTGACTACGGATGCAGAGTCAGGGGGGGGGCAGGTTTTGGGAGTCCTGAGGATTAAGGAGTGGGCCCAGCAACATGGCGTTGGTGTTGGGATTGAGAGAGAGCCGCAGGGGTGAGGCTGAGCCTGGCCAGGCTGGGAATAGCAGACATAGGCTTTACGTTTTCCTCTGCACATTGTAATCCTCTTATGTTAACTGCAGACCTGAAGACAGTCGCTAAGAAATGACAGTCTCAAGTTTAGCTGTGCCTCGAAGCTAAAAGGGATAAACGTTGACAGTGATTTCATGGAAAGCAGACCAGAGACTTCTGGAAACGTGGAGGGGGGACAAGAGCCGACAGCCCATCAGGGTGGCTCTCAGGGACGGCTTGGGGGCTGGGGCTGACCTGGTGCCGGCTCAGGGGCCTGTGGAAAAGGTGGGGATTCCTGAGGGTGGTCAGTTTACACCAATCCTCACCATATTGGCGCAGTTCTAGAGGAAGTTCATCCTAGATCAGAGGTCAAGATGCCCTAAGTTTAAGGTCTACTCGTATCCAAGGCTGGTAAAGAAGAAAGCTTAAGAGGACATCCCTCGAAGGTCAATTCAACCAGCAAAGCAGACCTGAGCAGAGGTCTGGGGAGCCCTGAGAACAAAAGGGTCGGGGCATATGGCCAAGGACCACTGGGGAAAGGAGAAGGGCCAGTTCACAACCCTGCAGACTGTCTGGGGCTGGAATTAAAACCCATATTTAAGTATAACCATATGGCCTCAGAAAACTAACCTTTCCACCTACATTAATCACCCAGGCCTACTGTAGAAATGGAGCGTCTGCAACTTTACTTGATGTGACTATTAACTACATGAGTCAACCCTGCTAGGTTGCTGCGGCCAGTTTTTGGGTTACACACCACTCTGGACACTTCTGTGAAGGTGTTTTGTTCTGTTTGTTTTCAGATGAGATTAGCATTTAAACCAGGAGACTTTTTTAAAAAATTTTTTTTTAAAATATTTTATTTATTTGACAGAGAGAAGCACAGCCAGAGAGGGAACACAAGCACGGGGAGTGAGAGAGGGAGAAGCCCGCTTCCTGCCGAGCAGGGAGCCTGATGTGGGACTTGATTCGGGGTCTCCGGGATCATGACCTGAGCCGAAGGCAGTCGCTTAACCAACTGAGCCACCCAGGTGCCCCAAATCAGGAGACTTTTAATAAAGATTACCCTCCACATGTGGGTGGGCCTCGTCTAATCAGTTGAAGGCCCGAAGAGTAAAACTGAGATCCTTGAAGGAAGAAGGAATTGTGCCTCCAGAGTGTATTTGGACTTGAGCTGTAACATCAGCTCCTCTCTGGGCCACAAGCTTCCTTATCTGCCCAACTGGTTTCAAACTTGCCAGCCCCGAAATTCCTATGAGTTAGTTCCTTAGACCAAATCTCTCTCTCTGAAGATACACATCTCACTTGTTCTGTTTCTGCAGAGAGCACAGGCTGATAGACCCGGTATCTGTTACTTTTCCCAGTCTGTCCCTTGTGCCTCCGATTGCACTTTTCTCAATCTTTGTCTCTCTTGGTCCTCCTTTACTTATCTTTAAGATGTTCCTGTCCCTTTCCCTATGTGTCACCTTGTTGGACACCCTTCCACAGAGCATGACCCACCTGGCATAGGCAAAGCTATGGGGAACCAGGGTTCTAAACTTGAATCTGCCATGAATTAGCGCATGGCCTTGGGCATACCAACACTCCAAGACTCTTTTTATCTACAAAATGAGGTGCTTGGACCAAATCAGAGGTGGTCAACCTGTGTAGGTTGGAATCTTAGAAACTGTATAGGAAATTTCATGTTTCCTGGGGAGAATGCCCAGTGCTTTCATCACATTGGAATCATTGGAGTAATTAATCTGAAGAAATAGAAACAGCCTTTTCCCGCTATGGGAGGGCCTGGCGATATCAAGTTTTAGTAATGTGTGTGTGTGGTGTTAACTCGTGCTATTTTTAAAATTTAGGTTTTGAGTACATTGAATGAACAAGAATTTAAACTGAGGCAGAAGGAAGAGTTAAGAGGCAATATTTTAGAAGCTGTGATGGTAATTATATGATTCTTGAGGGATGCATGACTGTGCACACACATGCTTCCCTCCCATCGTAACAGAATCGCCTCCAAAGACAGCTGAACACTCATCCCTGGAACCTTGACCATGACTCATTACAAGGCCAAAGAACCTTGGAGGCCACATCACTGGCTGCTCATCAGTGATCTTAAATAGGGAGAGGATCCCAGATTTAATCATGTCAACTCTTAGGAGTTAAGAATGTTTTCTGGGCAGAGGCAGGAGATGCCACAGAAGGGGAAGTGGAGTGAGTTGACGTAGGCACGAGCCTTGACCCTTGTGCAGGGATGCACCTGGAAATTGTGAGCAGGAATCGGGCAGCATCTAGGAGTCAAGCCTAGCCCTACTGGCAGCCATCCAGGTCGGGGAACCTCCATCCCACAATCACAGAAACCGAACTCTGCCAGTGACGCAAGTGAGTTGAATGCAAGTTCTGCCCCCAACCCAGAAACTCCAGAGGGCCCAGCCCAACTGGCATCCTGATTTTCGCCTTAGGGACACCTTTGCAGAGACCAAAGTGGACACTGTTCCAGTGCCTCCAGTTGACCGCCCATCTACCCCCTTCCCTGTGAGGGCTTTCCCCAGGGGGCAAGGGTCTCCAGGCATAACCCAAAGGGCATGTTAGGTGCTTATCTAATAAAAGCTCTTTTTAAAAAAAAATATCTTATTTATTTATTTGACAGGGAAAGAGATAGCGGGAGCAGGAACACAAGCAGGGGCAGAGGGAGAGGGAGAAGCAGGGAGCCTGGTGTGGGGCTCGATCCCAGGACCCCGGGATCATGAGATGCTTAACGACTGAGCCACCCAGACACCCCTTAATAAAACCTCTTGACACGATACTGTGTCGACAGGATGCAGCATCACTTCCATTTTGAAAGGGCTTCTTCTGCAGGCCTCTGTGGGCCCCGATGCCCATGCTTTCCCTCCTATCCCAGATCCCTTTTCATTCTCTCTGCTTGATGTGGAATTGTCGCTGGGCCCAGCACCTGTGGTCTGTTCTCTCTTCCTGACTTGGTCTCACCCAGACCTCATCCAATTCTGTGGGTCCAAGTACCATGTTGGTGCTTTGCACTCTTTCTGATTGTCCAGATCTGGGCTCTTTCAGGGGAAATCCCAATTCCCCCTGCGCCCCTCCCCCGCCGCCCCACACACCTGGCACGTCCATGGGTACGCATCCTGGGCTTTGTCACTTACCGTGGGAAGGAAGGAGCTCTCACCTCTCACCTGCAAGAAGTCGACCTTCTTGTCTCGAGAAACAGATACGCTGAGTAGCTAGAGCCACAAATAAGTGTGATTCTTTTCTGTTTCTTCCCCTCTGTCCTTGAATTTGCAATAGCTTTATTGGGATAGGATTCTAAAACTCACTTATTTAAATTGCACAATTCAGTGTTTGTTGGGTTTCTTTTTTTAGTATATCCACAGAGCTGGGCAACCATCAACACAATCTGAGTTTAAAATCTTTTCATCACCCCAAAAAGAAACTTTGTACCTACTGGTGAGCACTCATTATACCTTCTGCCCTGCCCCCGCAGCCCCCCAGCAACCAGTCATCCACTTTATGTTTCTACAGTTTTACCTTTTCTGCACAATTTATCAAAGTGGACTCATATGATAGGTGGCCTTTCATGGCTTCTTTCACTTAGTAGCACGTTTCAGAATTTCATCTGTGTTTTGCGTGTAATGGCACTTTTTTCCTTCTATTGCCAAATAATATCCCATCCTGTGGCTAGACATCCACCCATCAGTTGACAGATGTGTAGGATTTTTGTCCTTTTGGCTGAGTATTGGTGTTACGAATTTGTGGCACACGTGTTTTCATTTCTCTGGCTACGTAGACAGGAGGGGCATCGCTGGTTCACGTCCCAGTGCGCACTCAGCCATTTGAGGAAGAGCCAGACCGTCTGGTAAGATGTTGGCACCGCTCTACATTCCCACCAGCAGCGCAGGCTGGTCCCAACCTCCTTGCACCCTTGCCAATACTTGCAATTGTCTGTCTTCTGATTCTAGCTGTGATGTATGTGGAACCGCTTTGGTGTGTGTTGGGAACTGAATGTGGGCCCCGCCCTCTCCCCCCCACCCCTACCCCCACCCCGCCAGAATTCCTGCGTTGAAATCTCCACCCCCAATGCATGGTGTTAGGAGGTGAGGCTTTGGGAGGTGATTAAGTCATGAGAGTGGAGCCCTCCTGAATGGGATCAGCGCCCTTATAAAATAGAGCCCAGAGAGGTTCCCGGCTCTCATTCTGCCATGAGAAGACATAGCAAGAAGGTGGCCGTCCAAGCACCAGAGAGCAGACCCTCAGCAAACAGCAAATCTGCCTCCAGACGTCCAGCCTCCAGAATGGTGAGAAATTAATGTGTGTTGTTTAAGCCTCCTGCTCTCTCGTGTTCTCTCAACTGAGCTAAGACAGTAGGCAATGCTCTCCTGTTCCAATCCCTGCTGCCCAAGTCATGGAAATATCCATGCCAGGGACACGGTTACCCAGCTGGCAATGTCTCTTGAATACCTCCTCTGGGCAAGTCATTTTGTTGGTCCTCTGAATAAAAGAAATGACTAAGGCACGATCTTTGCTCTAAAGTAACCTCCAAGCTTGTAAACAAAATGCTTTCATGCAGACTGGTACTTGGGGTCAGGTCATATAAAATCCGGTTGAGGGAACCAGCAGCAGCTTCTTCTAGGGCTTGCATTTGAGCAGGGGCTGCAAGGTTGGAGTGGATTTTGGGGTCTGTGGGTGGAAGGGACATGAGAAAGTGTTCATCCTTGCACAGGGTTCAGCTCGACTATGTGGATAAAGCACAGGATGCTAGTGATTTCCCATTGCCTGACTCTGGAGGCTGCTCCCCATGAGGTGTGGCCACCAAGACTGCCATGTTAACTAACAGCCTGGACAGTGGGGACACATGGAGGTTCATTTGTGGTTCTGTCCCTGACACCTTCCCCATCTCGCATCTAACCTCATCATCCGATTTGCCCTGCAACACCATGCCTCATCTTCATCCAGCCCTGTCCCCCATCTTACACCCAGACTTTACGTGTGACCTACATCGCATAAATGAAAAGAATCATAATTGGAGTTTTTCCTGGAAGACCACATACAATAGATTCGACCCACTGCCACCACAAGAAGTCCCTATTTAGGTCCAGCAACGGAGGGTATGGAGGGAAGGGCTGAGCTGATGGGGAAGTTGCCCTCGTGGAAGGTTCTGGAATGGGGGGGGAGGCAGACTGGAGTGATGTAGTGAAGGATGGTCAGAGAAGCCAATAGTAAGCGGCCAGGTAAGGAGTTGCCGTCCCAGCGCAGGTGAAGTTCATGGGAATGTATCTAGGGGAACACACGGCCATTTCAGAGGGAGGATAGGATGAGATTCTAAATGGGCTGGACCTCAGGGAGGGCTGGGGAAGCCAAGAAGATTCTCAACCATCTTTCCCTCATGTATACTGAGAGATTTGGGTTTGTGAGATAATGTAAGATTTTGCTCTTGCATGTAATGGGGCACTAGTGGTTAAAAAACATCTCACTGATGTTTTAAATTTTACTTATTTAATTACTTCCACTCCAAGTTCATGTGGCCCAGGCGGGAATCCACCTTGGAAAAGGTCTCGGTGAAATCCGGAGTCATCTGAGCAAAACCTGTTAGAATGCAGGCGGATATAGTGTGACTTCCACTTGATCTCAAGCACAGTCCCGCCCCTCGAAGTCCATGGCGAGACAGCATGGCCCCTTTTAGGTAGAGATCAAGTGCTTTGGAAGAGAAGGGATGAGGACCTCAGGTCTCTCTAGATAGGTTTTTCTGCCAGAACGGAGCTGACCCAGCCAAAGGTCGGGGGGCTGAGCTAACGCTGACTGCTTGGCCAGCTGCCCCATGATTGGGGACCAGGGCAAGCGTGATAACAACAGTGGACACACGGAAGGTGAGCCAAGGGAGGAATGATCAGGGGCCTGTGTGAACACCCCCGTGGCCCATGGCAGTGCCCAGAGAAGCCCAGGACCCAGTGCAGAGTGACGACAGCCCTCTGTGTGGGCAGAACTGGTGTTTAGCCACAAGCAATGGCATGTAGAGGACCAGTCAGCTTTTCCATTCTCTATCCCTCTTCTAGGAACATAGACATGAGACTGACCCCTTGGACCAGGTCAGCCGCAGGAGGGAGATGCGGATCTTCTTGCTGATAAGAGCTGGGGGTGGGGCTCATGCAATTCCTGGGAAAGTGACTTAATTTGTACACCAAGCTGATAAAACTGATCATATTCAGGTATCCAAAAAAAGGGAAAGAAAAGGAAAGAAACTATTTTCTACTCAAATATGTACAAATAGTTTTGCTTTTTCAGACACTAGTGAACAATTGTCACTCAGAAGCTATGGAAGAAGGGATGTATTCTTAAATTTTCTATGTTTTGTGAAGGAATTACCCAGGGGTCTTATAAAATGTTAAGCAAGGAATGAGTTGTGATACTACTGTGTGCTGCTTTTCTTTGCCCTGAGGAAGTCCCTCCTCCCCTCATTTGGTGGCTTGAAATCCAGTCCTGACCTTTGGGTCCCCTGACTGGTGCCCATCAACCCAGCCGTCCCCTGGATAAATTAGGCATGCGTTCTGGGGTCCTTTGTCCTGTGCCCGCACCATCCTCCTTGTAATGGCCACGGCTTTTCTATCAACAAAGAGAGGAGGCAAGCCTGAAAAGCGGTCCCCAGGTCTATGGGGACAGTTTTTATTGTCTGAAATCTCAGCAAAATGATATCGTTTCACTAGGCTCCGCCGTTTATGTGGAAGGGATGCGTGAAGCTCAATGAGACGAGAAGCCAGGATAGCCTCCCTTTCTCACATTACGGACTGCTTGGAAATAGTTTGTCAAATTGTATTTATGGTGAGACGGGTTCACACGGTGGCTTTAGAGTTACCCGCCCGGAACTATATTGGAAGACGAGGGAGCAGGAGAATAATATGGGGTCGATTAAGGCTCCGGGGAAGAGAGGAGAAAAAAACAAAATCGGAAAGAATGTTAAAGGGAATCAGAATTTTTTTTTATTACCGATTTAAAATATCCAGGGAAAGGAGTGCATAGACGAGAGTCTTCACCAGCATGCAGACAAAGCAAACTGAGAAATGCTGTGGAGTGTGTCAGGTTGGCGATATTTACTGCTGTTGACTCAGCTACTATTTGTTAGGGGACAGCTCTGCCCAGCCGTTTGGCATAATTCTGGCCATCTGGTGTTAGTAGCCCAATTTCACAGGTGGCCACAGTGGAGCTAGGGAGTCTACCTGATCTGCTCCGGTTCACCCAGAAGCCACCAATGAGCTGCTGTCTGAGCCCAGGGTTCTAACTCCTAAGCTCTACTGTTTCCACTGGACCCTGCCTCTGACATGGGGACAAGGATGGAAATGCTTTGGCACGTGCTGGTCCTTTGTGGGCTTATCTTCTCGGCAAGTTACATGGAGCTCCATTGAGCCCTGGCATGGATGGGGGTGGTCAAGCCATCTTCAGAGAGCCCACTGTTCCAGACAACCAGCCTGGATTTCCAGCAGTTCCAGAGGAAGGCAGGCAGAGGCAGCTGCTGACAGCAACTCTGACAGGAAGCTGACCGTGGCAGTGGCCTCTAGGTGGGAGCTAGGACACAGCAGCTGTTGGGCACTCCTGTTACCAGGCAAGGAGCAGTCAGAGCTACTCATGACCCATCAGGAAGACTTACACACAATTAGGCAATTCTCTTCTGCAAGATGGCAACTCCCTCTAGGCTATAAGAAGGTTAAAGGCAATCAGAATCGTTGAGTCTTTTCCAGGTTGGACCAATAAAACTTGATCACCTTTGCACAGGGCTTTTCCAGTTTACAAAGTTCTTTCCTGCACACCAGCTCATCTATTCCTCTAGGAGTCATTGCTGAGAGCCCCATTTTACCAAGGAGAAAGCTGAGGCCTCCAAAGTCTACCCCACTGTTAAGTGAGGGAATACAATTCTAGAGCTCTTCTTGAGTTTCTTAACCTCTTGTATTGCTTGCCATTTCATGCATATGTTTTCCCAGACCTTAGTGAGATTTCTTTTCAAATAAAATCCATCCCAATTCCCCAACATAGGGTTTGTGAAGTGAGCAGTGTGCTCTGCATTGTGGTGGATAGGGGTTTGGGGAGCAGGGAGAGCCGTGGTTTAGGTCTTCTCCAGGAGGAGGTGCTCCTAGTTCTTTGGTTTCGTTTTCCATCTTGACCAAAGGATGCTATAGTATTGCCATTAAAAAACAAAGAGCACAGTGAGAATTGTTCACAAATTTCATGGCTGATTTTGTACACGATCCCGATTCATGTATCACAACTTTTTCCTGAGCACCTGTTACATGCCAGACGTGGCTGGACACGTGTGCCAATGGTGTATTCAGCCCCCCAGTTGCCTTTACGGTGTGGGGACCTGTGTCCTCTGTTTGTAAATAAGGCTGAATGCAGAGAGCTTGAGTACTCCCTGGGTGCATGCAGCAGTCAGCTTGCCCAGAGCCCACAGGTCACAGTGCCACTTTACCAGTGAAGAGAGTGGGGAATGGAAGACATTTGGGAGATGTGCCTTCTCACTCGTTGGGAGAAAGTTATCTGTTCAGATAGTACACAACTGGTATCTCTGTGTTGAGACAGTGTTCTCTGTCTCTAATTCACTGTCTACGACGGCTGTCTCTGAGCTACGGCCACGTGGCAGTGGGATGGAGACTCGGCTATCATGGCCATGAAGAATTAGCTGATGTTTATTGAGAATGTACTACTTTCCTTGCTCGTGTTCTTCATTTCCCAAGATGGGTATTATTATTACTTCCATTTTGTGGACTAGGAACCAAGACTTTCAAGGGTTAATAATCATGCTCAAGGGCCAAGGGCCAGGAAGGGGTAGAACTGAGATCTGAGCTGTGCAGCCCATGCACCAGACTGATGAGAGGTCAGGAAAGAAAGATGTGGCACTTGTCTTAAAGTTAACAAGACCAACAGGACTTCTTGCCTCTCAGAACAAATTTGAGCAGCAATAAGCTTATGAGGGTTGGAACAGGAAGTCATTTTATAAGGCTGCAAGAAGTTGTACAGGATGGAGATAAATGGTTGGCCTATTGGCACACCAGCACTGCCTTCCAGTGAAGAAAATGGGAGATTTTTGGAGCAGGTGTCCTATTATCCGTGGCTTCAGTGGTCTGGGACTCTGCAAATTCAGAGGCAAAAATATGGGAGTGAAAGTCATGTGAGTATGTAGAGGGTGAACTGAATTCAAGGTTAAATCAAGATGGCCATGGGGAGAGGGTTGCAGGGCACATGGGGCCAAAGATACAGAAAGGGTCGTCTACGGTTCCATCCTAAGACACCATGCTGATGGCCAGTGAAGGGTGATACGTGCGGCCGGGGTGGTCAGTCATGGAGGACTGTATGTTGAGGAATATGGTGGAGGGGCCAGCCACTGAAACAGTTTCCAGGGGTAGGTGATGTGATCTAAGTTTTGTTCTGAAGGATCACTCTGGTCGCTGGGCATGGCTAGGACAAATGTTGTCTGCCCACCACTGTTGTGTTTGTTTACAACATGGGTCAGCTGTTGGGTGTGTAAGGAGGAGCTGTACCGAGTGAGAATGGCAGTGAAGAAGACTGGGAAGGTGACTGACACAGATGGTGATTGTCTGGCTGCCCCCAGTGGCTACAGGGCTGGGAGTAAAAGCTGAATTCCCACCAACTACAGCAGCCCATGAATGCCACACAGTGGTAGCTCTTGGGGGTGGGAGAGATGGCTAGTATTTCCTAAGCATTTTCTCATTGTGGCTTTTTATATTAGACACTTTGCTGGACCTCACAATGCCTGATCTCATGGCTGTCTTGCAGCGATCCTAGGTGTTAGCCTTGTTTTGACAATGTCCAACCCATGGATTGAGGGTAGACGTGGAAGGTCTAGTCCTAGCGAAGCAGGGGGAAGCATTCCTCCTCTGGGGTTTCCCTAAGAGGCAAATGGAGCATGAGTCCACGTGGGTCTGGCCCATCAGTGAGAAAGGAGGTTTTCTAATAGGAGAAAGGTTGGGTTTTTATTTGTTTGTTTGTTTTTAATAGGTCCATGCCCCAAATGGAGCCCAACATGGGGCTTGAACTCCTGATCCAAGATCAAGACCTGAGCTGAAATCAAGAGTCGGATACTTAAACCCCTGAGCCACCCAGGTGTGCTAAAAGATTAGAGTATTTTAGTAGGTATATATCATTATTACAGACAATTTACTGAATAATGGGAGATGGAGGATCTCAAGAGATGAGCACGGTCAACTGGGTGCCTTCAGTGGTGCCTATTCTCAGAAAGGAGGTAGGTGTGTGTGTAGATGACAGGGGAAGTACATGAGGCAGCATGAGCCAGGGAGGAACTGAGAAGAGGAATATCCTTCCAGCTTCTATCTCATGGCCCCACCAGCTGCTGGCTGGGAGTGGAGGATCCCCCAAAGATCTTAGCCAGGAGTCTTTGAATGTCTCCGGGCATTATACACCCATTGCACGTTTCAACCCCACTCCCCTTGGATTTTAAGAATTCTCTCTCTCCACAACCATTGGAAGGGAAATCCTCATTCTTATTATGGCTACACATTCCCAATCAGGCTGTGAGGCTTAACTAGCTGATGGTCCCTGGTCTTCTTCCCTCTTAAGAGATCACAGACACAGATACAATTCATATTAGTATGAATCTTTAGAATAGAATGAAAACTTCTAAAACCTCTTATTCAAAATTGTAGCAGTTGAATAACTTTGAGCGGAATTTATTTAGGCTAGTGTGAAGGCTAATTGATACGATTTCAATTTCAAATTGAAACACTACTTATAATGCATTGTCATTCATCTTAATGGGTGTTAATGTTGAAACACAATTTGAGACTCTTTGAATAAGAGCATGGTTAACCCCGTTATTGCTGATCAACGTGCTGAGATGTTCAAACACGGGCACTTGTCCAGTGTGATTGGATGCACACTCCACTACCTCTAATCCCAAGGATTCCTGGAAGGAGAAGGAACCATCTAAATATTCCGGTGTCTAACTCTTGGGTGAGGAAGAAATAAACAAGAAAACACGAAGTGCCTGGCCTTGAGCTTGGAAGGCAAAAAGCACTCAATCAACAGCTTTCATTTCTTAAGCAGATTGTAACTTGAACAGCTCTTTTCCAAACATTGTATTTATTTTCCTTTTCCCACTGGATCTAGAAGCATCTTAGGATATGTATTGATTGCAATTGCCAGAAGCTATGGAATGTTCTATGCATGACAGGTGCTCATCCTTCTCACCCAGCAGAACAACCATCCTGCTGGCAACCCCACAGAGTAAGCATCCTTATGCCTTTTTACACATATGAGGACACTGAGATTGTTTTTTTAAGATTTGATTGATTGATTGATTATTTATTTATTTTAGAGAGCGAGGGGAGTTGCAGAGGAAGAGAGACAAGCAGACTGCTGAGCACAGGGCCCGGCACGGGGCTCAATCTCACCACCCTGAGATCATGACCTGAGCCGAGATCAAGAGTCAGATACATAACCGACTGAGCCACCCAGGCACCCCGTGTTTTTAAATTGAAGTGTATTCGTCACACAATGTTACATTAGCGGCAGGTGTATGGCATGACAATTTCTTATGTTACTAAATGCTCATCAGGGTTGGTGTCACTGTACAATGTTTTACAGTATCATGGAGTAATATTCTTTATGTTGCACTTGCAACACTGAGGTTTAAAGATGCTAAGGAGTCACCAGATTCACCTGAAAAGTGCCTATTAAGTGGCCGAGCTAAAATTTCATCTGACCCTGGGGACGGTGGGATTCTCAACAGGAGGGATCCCCGGGGACGGTGGACCAGTTTCCACCTCTGATCAACGTACCTGATGCTCCGTGGGTTTCAGAAGAGAAAAGTGCTCTGTGGGACAACCACTACCCTTCCCACTTCCCTTTGCCTCGGGCCTCCTTCACCGAGGGGCCCAAAACCCTCTTCTGTGACCATTTCCCTGAATTGACTCCCAAGACCTTCCTCACTGTCATCAAGGTCATGGTTAGGTTCCAAATCTGCCATCAACCTCATGGGCAAAATTCTGAAGGATTCCTGAGGATTCTGCTGTCAGGGTTTATCTGTCCTAAATGGTGTTTCTGGAAGTCTTTGCAACAGCAAAGACCACAATGACTAGATTTCTAAAACTCACCCCCTGGTGTCTTCTCCTTCTGGCACATTGAGGTGGCAATCTGCTTCCTAGAGTAGGCCAGGCAAGCCTGGCTTCCACTGACCATGGAACCGTCTTTCAAGAGTGTGCCATATCCCACAACTCCCAAATCCGGGCATGTGTTCATGCAAAACTCAGCATCTGACATGAGTTGCCTACAGCGTAGAGCAGATGTGCAGGTATAAACAATACAGAACTATAAGAGAATTACTGTGATCACAATATTTCATTTTTATCAAGCCCTATGCGGTAGGTATTGAATGTATGCTCTCCATCTATCCTCATAAGGGACACTGTGAAGTAGGTCATATTACTGTACCACCTTAAAAGTGGGGAAACTGAGGTCTACACAGGTAAATGGACTTCCTTAGTATCATTTGGCCTTCAGGTGATAGGGTCTGGATGTGTGTCTCCTTAGTCTGACCACAGAGTGTGAGTCTTTAACCACCGCTTTACACGGCTCCATGATGGATCAAGGACAGAGAGAATGGACAAAGGGAAAGCCAGAGAAGGCTGCTTGGAGGGAGGCAGCATTTGATAGGAACCTTAAAGCTAGAGTAAGAACTTGCCAAGTGAATAAGAACAGATGAAAATTCCCAGCTGAAGAAATAGTATGCACCCAAACCTGAATGTCAAGGTCATCTCATGTTTTGGGAACCTCATGTGGTGTTACTCAAGTGAACTTCCTGGGGAGGGTGGGGCAGTGAGACAGGGAGTGAAGGGGAAGTGGCAGAGATGATGCCGGGGTCAGGTCACAGAGGCCCTTGTGGGCTCTGCAGAGCCTGCAGGATTGGTCCTACTGACCATGGCAGCCCTTGAAGAGGTGGTAACTGAGAATCAAGGTGATCAAATGTGCATGTGAGGAGGGCCACTGTGCCTCGTGCATGCATCGGGAGGGGGGTGGGCTGTAGAGACAAGATGCATGGGTGTGGGGACCAATCACACAGCTCCTGTGTTGACCCAGGTGAGGCAGGTTGACCACTTTGAGACACTGGCAAGAGAGAAGAGGCTACTTCACAGGCAGAGTGGTCAGTACCTGGTGAACGAGTGCATGGGTGTGTGTGGTGGGGGATCCGACTAAGGAGCCATGCTCTACAGGATATGCAGCCGAAACTGACTAACTCAAGCCAAAAAGGGAGTCTGCAAACTGCTGGTTAGCCCAGCTCGGAGATAGGAAGAGTTGGAATCCCTGCCTCCAGGGGACATGGCCCAGAGCAGGTAAAGGCCCTTGGGAGCATGAGGTAAGGACGGAGGATTGCTCTTCAGTCTTCTCCAGACCGCACTTGAAGCTCCATTCCATTGGGAGTCTTTCTGGCTCCAGATGTGAGTGCAATGTGTCATCAGCACGGACAGACCCAGGTCTCCAGGAAAGAGGGAGGTGATGGAGAGACCAGCACTGAATCAGATGTGGGATAGGATTTGACCGAGTCCAGCTGGGGGTCCTCCAGCCCTGGGATCCAGCCTTTCCATCTGGGAAGGGCAAGATGATCTTAAAGCAAGAGAGACAGCCTACTTTCCAGCAAGAAAAAAGATTTAAGATTTAAAGTGCATGAATATTATCTCTGCGCATAAAATACAAACCGATCTCCAGAATTACCACCTCCCATCCCCCCCCCCCAATTTAAAAGGAAGTTCATCTCTAGCAGAACTCAGTGTTGATGAGTGGGTGTCAGGGCTCTCCGGGGAGCAGGGGTAACAGCCCTCTGGACGGTGACTATGGAGTTACTGCACCCAGTAACCGCGAGAGTCGGAGGACTGGGGGACTGACCAGAGTCAGTGTTGTGATGCAAGGAGCGAAGGCATGGCGGCAAACCTGCAGTCAGTGAGCCTCTGGTCCTAGACCAGCCCCAACAGTTCCTCGCTATGTGCTTTTGGGCCCAAACTCACAAATCTGAGTGTCGATGCCCTCAGAAATTTTGGTAAATACTTCCATTCCAGGTCCCACTTCCTTAGCCTCTGATTCCAGAAGCCGAGGTCTTAAAAAGTTCCAGAGGGCATAGGCTAAGCAACAAAGCTTGAGAACTGATTGGCAGGAAAATGTAAAAGCAATCATCTTTCAACTTTTACTCATTCATTTAGCTCCCGTCTTCCAAGCACGCACTACGGCTACGGTTTGTTCTGGCTACTGCACCTACCGTGCCGGGTGAGACAGGGCCCATCCCCTGTGGAACTTAATGCCTCAGAAGCACCTGTCAATAAAGGAGCCTAAGCAGAGAAGGAAATCCGGTCACATGGATCCAGGATGCTCTCACTTCCTTGCAAGCTTCCTGGGATCTCCTTGGGTCCTAAATTCCTACACATTTTTCATTGGCAATTCTGGGCTTAGGGATGGTTTCAATGTGCTACCCCCAGGGCACTTCAGATGCAAAGGAATTCTCAATGACCCTGAGCTCTCACACTTCTTCCTGGGCATTTCAGAAGGCACGAGTGGGGTTGGGAAAACTTGGGTCTTAACTGGAGCTCTTTCTCCAGCTCACTGTTTCTTCAAGGGCGATTATGAAACCGTAGTGAGGAATGGTGAGATCCACCTGCTCCAAGGACTGTGCTGATGAGAACATAGAACTGAGTCTTCTGGGCGCCTGGGTGGCTCAGCTGGTGACACATCTGCCTTTGGCTCAGGTCATGATCTCAGGGTCCTGGGATCGAGCCCTGCATCGGGCTCCTTGTTCAGCACGGAGTCTGCTTCTCCCTCTGCCTGCTGCTCCCCCTGTTTGTGCATGCACTCTCTCTCAAACAAATAAATAAAATACTTAAAAAGAAAAGAAAAAGAAAGAACGGAACCTTCTTACAATCAGGAAACCCAGCGGTAACCCATTGGACTCCCGATTCAATCCAGCAGGGACAGGGTTAACCTGGACTGCCAAGCCATGCGCACTTCTGTGGAGCAGAAGTCAGGAGCCGCACACTGGGGAGACCTGCCACGGTGGAAAGAGGAAGCTTGTGTCTGTGCGGTCGGGGGTGTGGGGGAGAGCAGTGCTCGCAGGGCCTGGCAGCCGGGAAAGCAGCAGCCAGAACTTCTGGGAGCCAGTAACATTGTCAATGAAAAATGAAGCAATTTGAGAGACTAGACGTGTTAAGATGGGTCCACGTGATGCGTGTGTCTCCTGCAGATAACCCGTGGAGGGTGCTAGACAAGATCATTTTTATCCAGCATCCTGAAGGGCTCTAGCATCCTGAGTGCCTAGCACAGCGTCTGACCCAGAGCAGGTGTCAGTAACTGTTGATGAGTATCTGACCGGCTGAGGGAACGGCCCAGTAAATCCTAGAACCCGGACTATAAGAGTAACTAACAAAGAGATTCCAGTGTTTCCAGCTGGCTTTGGGACAGAGCAGATGCATTCGGCCTGGCGGTGGCTGAGCACTCTCGTCAGCGTAGCCTGGTGGCTGAGAACCTGGACCCTGGTACTGGCTGTCCTGGGTTCAAATCCCAGCTCATCCCCCTTGAGTGTGTTACTTGATTCTCCATACTTGGGTTTCCCCAACTGTAAAATGGGATAATAACGGCATGGTGCACGCGCGCATGTGTATGTGTATGTGTGTGTATGAGTGTACGCATGTGTGAACACATACAAGAAAACACATACATCAATAGACTGAGAAGCTAAAACCACGGGAGTGGAGGGAGAGTCTCTGAAGTTATTAGCTGTCATTGTTAGTTGTCATGGGAGCTGTTTTTGACCACTTGTCTAACCTAAGTCTCAGATTTCTCTGAAGTATAGACAGACATATCCTCTCCACAGAAGGGCGGAAAGAAATAACACATATTGTAGCTACCGAGATCTGGTGAGAAATCTCCCTTCATGCTAACCGTGTGACTATTTCAGGGACCACCATTATAATTTCATATCACCTGCATTTCCGCTTCCTTTTTTGTCCCTTACGGCTTAAAAATAAATACACACAAGTGCAAGCAGGTTCTCAAATAAAATCATATGTCAGAGTTCAAATAACTGAGCGATTCCCAGAGAGAGACGTGACCATTTAGCAAGGGCCGAACGCACCCTCCTCCCATCTAGTAAGTGTAATTTTTAAGTGTTCGGCAGTTTTCTTCCCTGTTTATGGAGTGGCCCTCCAACCCAGGGGCTTCCGCAGTCCCGGTGAAACATCCTAACGTTGATGGGAATGGGGGAACTCGGTGTCCACCCTGAGCCACTGGGAAGGATGAAGCCAGGGTGGAATTCCAGAACCTTCTCGGGTGGGACCACCACAGAGGCCCCCGGGGCCCCCAGCTTCCTCCACAGACAGAGAGGGGGAATTTCCGGCCGGGACCCTTGGGCAATCCCCCGGCTGTTACCCAAACAGTCACAGGCCCTGCCACGGACACAGGACGCGAGGTCTTCTCTGAAAGCTTGTCCTCAGAGGAAATGTGATGGGGCAGAGGTACTGGATAAAGGGAACTTCTGGGCTGGCTTTGTCCAGAAATTTCCTGTCGAGTGTTTCACTTCACGTTTAGGAAAGGATTGAGGAACTCCTGGGAATCTAGTTAACAAGGTTAGACTGACTGAAGAGAAATTCTACACCCAAGTCTCCCTCCCCGGGCCTCTGGGCCTCACGGCCTCCCATCGGCCAGCTCAGAAACAGGACCTGGTTTCCAGAAGGGCCCGTGGCTTCACGTCTCGTCTTTGTGCCTCAGCTTTGCGGCGGTCCTGGCATGCCTTGGCATTGTCTCCCCCCACCCCCCACCCCCACCCAGGCCTTATAAAAAAGAAAAAAAAAACAAAAACAAAAACAAAAAAACCCAGGAAATACGGGAAGCGGCCCCTCTCTGCCTGCACACTCTTGTCTCTGCAGACTGCGCCGTCCCCAAACGCCGTCTCGATTCTTCGAGCACTCTCCACCAAAAAGCTCCCCCTGAGCAGGCAGGTGGAAATAAAAAAAACAGGCCTGGCCGGTTAAGAAAATAGTCCCATAAAAAGTATGCGTTAAAAAGGCACGCAGAGAAGAATATAGTTTCCAAATCAGCCGTCTTCTCAGCCCTCCTCCCTGGGTTTTAAAGAGCAGATTTGGGAAGACCAGAGAAAAAGAAAGATATGGGATTTTCTTTTCATTTCATGGATCCTTAACCCATATTTAATGCGGACTCTGGATTTTAGACACAGCAAGTGTGCTTGTAATTATTTCAAACAGTTAAAAAAGCTAGTTAATGATGTTCAACATAAGTAATCATGTTAAATAGTAAAATTTAATTTCTTAAAAACTTAAATCCTCATATCTTCTGGAATGCATTGTACTGTAGGATGTCTGAGTAAATTAAATTCTCTCCCGCACACTAAAGCATCAATTTCCTTATGGTAATTATCTGCTAGATTGAATCTGTCAGAGACAGGGAAGCAAGCCTGACATTATACCCTCTTTACAAAAAATGATTACAAAAAATTAAGACGAATGAGTAAAATTAAGGCCGCGGCTGGTAAGCCTCCATAAAGCTCTCATGGATCACTCGACATAAGATACCATTGTGCTGGGGACTAAGCTTTTAATGACTAGCCGTATAATCAGGGAAGTCCATTAAAGGACAGGAGAAGTAACTGATCATAAAGATAACAACCAGAAATGATTTTCTGCCAAGTAGAAGCAATTTATTATACACAAAAACGCATTTCTAACGGAAGTGTCTAGAGAGAGGAGGAACTTGGCTGGGGTTGGCAGGATTCCCGTCCTGGGAAGTTAGACAACAGGGGGTGACACTTGGGGTCCGGCGAGCTCTGCTGGGTCCCCCTGCGGGGCATCACAGGTTCAGAGGCTGGAACCCACCTGAGGCTGCAGAGCATGCCGGCCTCCTGGGGACCCCCGCCTCCCGGTTCTCCGGCGTGGATGCCTCGGACACTGAGAGCCTCAGTTTGGGGCTGGACTCACACGGCCGCGTCACTGATCGGCTGGTGGCAAAGCCAGCCATGTGTGAAAGCACTCGGGGGATCTAATTGCTAGGCTATCATGGTCGGCACATTAGTGTAATTAACTCGAAGATGAAGGAAAAGGCAAAATCCCTATGGAATCCCAAGGAGAGCTGCCCAGTCTCCAGGCGTAATAAAAACAAATGCATGACTTGGCATTCAAGGCGCTGGAGGGGCTCCCACCCCGTCACCTCCAGGTCTCCCCTCCTCGCCCTCCAGATTCCTCGCTCTGCCAGCCCGGCTCAGGCTTCTGTCTGGGCTTCTCCCTCTGCCGGTCTATTTCAAAGGACGTCCTCTTCCCTCTGTGTGACTGGGATTGTTGCTTCATCCTTTTCCGGCAGCTGTCTACTGCATGATTTTCTGCAGGTTACCCAACTTCCTGGGACCTCAGTTTTCTGATCTGTAAAATGGGATTGTTATGTCAACATAGGGGTTGACTGTGCTCATTAAGGGGGCACCGGGCTTGATGTGCGATGGGCCGGACGGAGCCAGGGGGGATGTGACCAGCTGTGCCCTGTGAGCGGAGAATGATTCGTTTTTCACTGTATTCCCAGCACCACAGGCAAACACTGAGAGGCAGTAGGTTTTAAAATGATGGTCCAATGACAATGGAAAGGATCGACATTTTTCTCATCTTGAGTGAAAACCAGGGGCAATGCATTCTCATTTTGAAGCCTCAGTTTACCTGCATTTTGAATACCCTCGAGGATCCAGTTTATGTCTTTCTCAGATGTCTGGCACTCGCGGTTGGCTCTCTGACAAGCAGGGGGCGCGTGGTGGGAAGTGAGATCATTTGGGTTCTGAGTTGGGAACTCAGATCATTTTACTGCTCAGGGATACACGTGGCAGTTCCTGAGGTGAGCTCCGGGAGCCAAGGCGGTTTCTTTGGGGGGCCCCTGATGGCATTTCATCTCGCTGACCCTGCTCTAGCTGCCTGTAAAGCGTCCAGCTCAACATTTCCATAGATTGCTGGCACCCTGCATGCGGTCACAGCCTTTCTGTGTCAGGAAGATCCCTGCTCACTCTGAAGCTGACTTTCTCCACGATGCCGTCTCTGGTGTGCTTAGGGAAAAGGAACTGCTGTCACTGAACTTTGGCAATATTTCCACGAGACCACTAATGAAATTATAGTACTGGCTAATTGGACATGTGCCTGTCTCCCCAGGTAGCTACCCAGGGAAAGGAAAGGCACAGGGCATATTTTCTATTCTCCACTTATGCCCATATGTTCTGAAAGCCTGTCCTGGTATAAACCAGCACCCAAGAGAAAATCAGCATACTCTCAGGTGCCCATGAAGATACCAGGCTTCCAAGCAATGGTGCACCTGTCCAGGAGGTGTGGACCTGTCCGATGGAGCTAAGCCTCCTTCCATCTTTTAAAAAAATATTTTATTTATTTATTTGACAGAGAGAGATCACAAGTAGGCAGAGAGGCAGGCAGAGAGAGAGGAGGAAGCAGGCTCCCTGCTGAGCAGAGAGCCCGATGTGGGCCTCGATCCCAGGACCCTGAGATCATGACCCGAGCTGAAGGCAGAGGCTTAACGCTCTGAGCCACCCAGGCACCCCAATCTCCTTCCGTCTTAATCCTGGCACCCTGGGCATCTGCTCATCCCTCTCTAGCCTTCTCTCTTCTGTCTTCCTACTGCCAATATGGATCCATTCTCAAAGTGTAAGCTTTGTATTGTGCTAAGATACACATAACATAAAATTCACCATCTTAACCATTTCTAAGGGTACAGTACCGTAATGTTAAGTATATTGACATCGTTGTGCAACTTTCAGAACTTTTCCATCTTGCAACACTGAAGCTCTGTCTTCATTAAACAACAGCTCCCCTTCTGCCATGCTCCCTAGCTCCCGGCAGCCACCATTCTGTACTTCTGTCTCTACAAATCTGGCTTCGCTACATACCTCGTATGAGGGAGTCACACAGTATTGGTCCTTCTATGACTGGCTTATTTCACTTGTGTCATGTCCTCAAGTTTCCTCCACGTAGTAGCACATGTCAGAATTTGGTTGCTTTTTAAGCTTGAATAATATTCTACTCTATGTATATACATTTTGTTATCCATTCATCCTTGGGTAGACACTTGGGCTACTTTCTATTTTTGGTTGTTGTGAACAATGCCAACACAAACATGGGTGTACCAATATCTCTTGAGTGTGGCTTTCAATTCTTTTGGATATGCACCCAGAACTGGAATTGTTGGATCAAATTTTTAATTTCTTGAGGAACTGCTAGACTGTTTTGCATAGCCGCCATTCCATTTCACAGCCCTACAACAATGCACAAGAGCTCTCATTTCTCCACATCCTCACTAGCACATGTTTTTTTGTTTTCTTTTGTTTGTTTTGGTTTTTGGTTTTTTTTGTAGTAGTCATCTTAACAGGCATATGGTAACATCTTACTGGAGTTTTGGTTTGAATTTCCCAAAGGGTTAGTGATATTGAACATGTTTTTATGTGCTTGTTGACCATTTGTGTAACTTATTTAGAGAAATATCTATTCAAGTCCTTTGTCCATTCTTAAATTGAGTTATTAATTGTGTGGTGTTGAGCTGTAAGAGTTAGTTGTGAATCCTAGATATTAACTCCTTATCAGATACGTGATTTGCAAACATCTTCTCCCATTCTGTAGGTTGCCTTTTTCACTCTGGATATTGTGTCTTTTGATGCACAGATGTTTTTAAGTTGATAGGGTCCCACATATCCATTTTTATTTATTTTATTGCCTGTGCTTTTGGCATTTGGTCTAAAAAATCATCGCCAAATCCAATGTCATGAGGTGTTTTCTTTTAAAAGCTTTCTAATTTAGATCTTATATTTAGTTTTTATATCTATTTGAGGCAATTTTTAAATATGATGCAGAGTCAGGGTTCAACTTAGCTCATAGCAGAAGTTTTGTCCTGACAAGTTTTAGACCATAAAGGAGAGGGAAGTTTAAAGACAAGAAGAATGTCCTGGGGGACAAAGACAGTCTCACTCTGCCGTAGTGGTATCCATGATACCCAGGAAATTGAGTACCGATTTATATGGGGATAAAGATACATGCCTGAGGTAGGTTGGCACCACAGTCTGCTCAGCTCGAATGGCTTGTGTGCAGACCAGAATCTTGCTCCGTAACGAGCATTTCTGCCTGGTGAGCACTTCCATCACCCTTGTGCGATGGAAAGTGTCCTTGGGGTGTGATGGAAAGTGTCCTTTTAGAGAAGGTCTGAAATGGGTGATGAGACTCAGCAGACTCAAGCCAAGGCCCTTGAGACTGGAGAGAATTCATGTAAGTTGCTAGCTCAGCGCCTAGGAATGAGACCAGAAGCAGGTAGGAGCCTGAGTGGAGAACTGTGGAGACCTAGGAGCCCGTCAGAATAAGTGGAGTGGTCGTGTGATGACTGCCATAAAGCCCATCAATCCTACATCCTCATGAGCACCCCTCCAGGAGGCCAATGTGCACGAAGCCTTTGGATCCTGAGAAAGATGGTGTGGGCGGCACCAGGGAGCAGAGACCTGAATAAACGGGGCTTCGGGTCTGGCCATGGGTTCATGAGAACAGCTGGCATATAAACACAGCTGAAGCCAACTGAATACCCTTGGGTTACTTTTCTCTCTGCTATCCCACCCCCGCTCCCCAAAGTCCCACTCAGTGACCCACTGAGTGAGGCTTGGTCAATGTTAAGATTGTGACCTATACCCTAAGGGTATATGAACTGACGTCCATGTTCAGGGAAACTCCGTGACCCAGCTTTGTGGCCAGCACATGGCATACAAACTCCTCCTGCAGTAGAAGAACAATCAGGAGAAACACACAGAGGTCGACGCCATCATCAGGCACACGTATCTATAAGCCCATCAGATACCTGAAGAATGACATCTGTCTTATAGGTGCTTTATATTTAGCTGATATGGTCAGGAAGATTCTAGTTACTCATGGTATCCTTTGCCTAAAGGATTCTGTGATATCTACCTAAGTTGTAGTTATGTAATTGGTTTAAAAATGTTTTAACAGGATGGTTGGGCATACGTAGCTCTCAGCTGTTCTATAGTAATATTACTAACAGAGAAGCACAAAGGGGGCTTCAAAGCCAATTCCAGAATGATCTGGGATATTCACAAGAGGTCTTGCCCATGACAGGAATTCAAGGTAGCAGGTTTCCAGCTAATGGCCAGATGGGGACTTTTCTTTTGAGCTGAAGTAGCAAAAAACCAGCTTCATGTGGAAGACAAAGGGGAGATAGGACAGATTCTCCTACCGGCACCACCCATGACCTGGATGTAATAAGAAAGTGCCCCTCAGGACAGGAAGAATGTTCGCAAGAACACAGCTGGAATCAAGTCATCGCAACCAATTTTGCCGACAGCACCCAGCCTCCAAAGCCAACTGCCTTGTATTCTCATCGGCTTCCTCTCCTGACCAGCTCTCTCTGCCAGACTCAGAAGGAAAACTCCTCCATTTTATTTTAAAATAAGCTACAGCAGCAGCCCGCTGCTGGGCAGGTTTCACAGCCACCCGGAACCGTGACTGTCCACCTGCCGGCAGCCCACCCCTTACCTGTTCACACGTTTTGTGAGCATCTCCAGTGTGCCGACTTCAACAAGTCAGTACACAAGTGCCGTCCGTTCCATGTAAGAGCTCCAAATGCCCACATATATGGCCCTAGAGCAGTGTTGTTTTTAGCCAGGTATGTCTCAGGGCCCACTTCTACTCCTGGGATGTGGTGGGTTTTTAATAAATGTTTCCAAAGTAGTGACAGATTGAAGTAAATGAATTTGCAGGGTTTCCCCGCTCATTTGCAACATCCTAGGACTCATGTGGCTAAGATGATAGTTAGATAAACACTACCACCTTCTATCTTTCATATAGATGAACTTCGGATGACTTCTTCCAACACCAGCTGCATCCCAATATGGGTTAGGCAAGGTTTCTACCCTTGCAGGACATAGTTCCCAGCCTCATGGGACGAAAAGACATACAGGTAAACAATTATTAAACAATTCACTAGGTAGAGAGCTATAGGTACAGAATGCAATAAAAATGATGAGAATCAGTAATGAATTCCGCACCCCAGGGATTAGGAGGACCTGGATATTACCTTTGGGTATTTAGGTTTATGGGGAGGTAGTTAGCAGGAAGGACAAGAGAACCCATAAAAAAGTGTAGAATGAACACTGGGAGCCTGCACGGTGGTGGTGTGGGATGGCTTGGTGGCGGACAGAAGATGATCCTGGAAAGGAGGGCAAGAGACAGGCCGTGAGAGAGCGGCTGAACTCAGTTGAGGGCAAAGGACTTGTTCTGGGGTTTGTTGGGATTGCTCTGAAGGTAGAAGGATATCTAGCAGGTTTGTGTTTTAGAGCCAGTCTAGCAACATCAAGGAATGTGGATTTGCAGAGGGCAGAACTGGAGGGAAGGAGGGAAGGAGGGAGAGAGAAGACCATTACTGAAGACCATTGATTGTGAAAGCATCCGGGATGAAATGATGATGGCTTGAACTGGAGGCAGATCACAGGTGGCAGTGGAAGGAAGAGAAGTTAAAACATCAGGAGCTGTATTCCTTATAATCTGGGAACCCTTCCTCGCATGTGATGACATGAAGTTGCCCCAGGAGCAGAGGTGGGGGGTTTGGGATGCGAGGCTATGCTCAGCCTTGTGTCTCCTTGCAGCTTGGAATGACAACTGCATGTGTGAAGTCGGGGACAGAAGCCAGCTTGAGAACAGGGGCAGTGGGAAGGTATTGCACATGAATATGCAGAGCTGAGTTGCGTGCCTGACAGCCAAGCAGAGTTGTCTAGCAAAGGTCAGGAGAAAGTCTCTGGGTCCCCACCAGCAGACTGGATCCCAGGGATGAGGGTCCCCTGTTTGTGGGTCACAGGCAAACAGACAACAGCTGAAGGCATGCGGGAGAGTGGATCGCACCTGCTGTTACTGCTCTAGAGTCAGTCTTTCCATTCAAAATGTCCAATACCCCAGTTCGAGGTAATGCTGTGACACAGTCGTTCTCCATCTTCACTTAATCCCTGATACAGCGGAAAGTCCAAAGTCCTTATGCTGGCATGCGGGGATCCTTTAAAATCTTGCGTGAGGCTGATTCCTATGATTTCTTACAGATATCCTCCATCGGCAGTTCTCAAAGAGTTGTCTGGGTGACCTTCGGGTACCTGATATTCTTTTGATGCCTGTGAGATAAAATCACGGATGGTTAGAAGATCCATTTGGAGTGCAGATCTGGTCGAAGGACTCAACGGGAAAAGCAGAACCACTGATATCTATACATATCCATATGTACACACACACGTTTTTAAATTTTTTTTATTTTATTTTTTTAGAGAATGTTTGTCTGTGAGTGAGGGGGGAGGCGCAGAGGGTGAGGGAGAGAGAGAGAATCTTTTTTAAAAAGATTTTATTTATTTATTTGAGAGAGAGAGAGAGTGAGTGAGTGAGAGCATGAGAGGGGAGAAGGCCAGAGGGAGAAGCAGACTCCCCACGGAGCTGGGAGCCCAATGCAGGACTCAATCCTGGGACTCCAGGATCATGACCTGAGCTGAAGGCAGTGGCTTAACCAACTGAGCTACCCAGGCACCCCAGAGAGAGAGAATCTTAAATAGTTTCTCTGCTCAGCACAGAGCCCGACCCTGGGCTCGATCTCACAGACCCTGAGATCATGACCTGAGCCAAAATCAAGAGTCAGATGCTTAACTAACTGAGCCACCTGGGTGCCATTCACACACACCATTTTTTGATGAACTTACTACAGAAGAGGGTTGGCCAAGCAACCTGCACCAGGCTGTCCCCTCTCTGATGATCCTGGATCCCCAGCCTGCCAGCAGGTCATTGGGAAGGAAGATGAGGAGGAGGCCGGAACCCACAGGCTAGAGTTGGAGCCTTCCAAGTACACACTGAAACTCATGTCTGTTCTTGCTGTCTCTGATCCTGATGGTGTGGGTGTCCTGGGGAAGCCCCTTCCTCAGGTAACAACACACACGTAGTTCAGGAGTCAGAGAGACAGAGGAAGAGCTGGGTGGGAGGGCCTCCATGGCTAGTACTTGGTTGCTTAGTATTTGAATAACTGGAAGACAGTGCTATAGAATGATGGCCGAGTGGTCATCACCTCCCTTCCATGCCTTTTTTTTTTTTTTAATATTTTATTTATTTGACAGAGAGAAACACAGCTAGAGAGGAAACACAAGTAGGGGGAGTGAGAGAGGGAGAAGTAGGCTTCCCGCTGAGTAGGGAGCCCGATATGGGGCTCGATCCCGGATGTCCAAGATCATGACCTGAGCCGAAGGCAGTTGCTTAACGACTGAGCCACCTAGGCGCCCCTCCCTCCCACCTCTAACTCTGGGGAGAAAATTTCCCTTAAGCCCCATCCCAAGGGGACACATCCTGGAATGGAGACTCTGGGAGTGGTGTTCCCAAAATGGGGGATGGACCCGTTGATTTTCAGTGGAAAGTGGTTCTACTTCTACACTGCAGCTAATCTTGATGAAACTTACCACTTGTTGATTTTCAATATAGAATAAAGACAAATATCACGGTTATCTAAAAGGGTCATTAAAGCACACCTCTCTTTACCAAGGATCTATCTTCACATTTTCCCCATACATGAACCAAAGACAAATCTATTGCCACAGATTTGCAATGCAGAAGCAGATGCAAGAATCCAACTACCTTTTAATAAACCAGACACTAACGAGATTTGCAAAAATTTAAAAAAAAACTCACTAGATTTTTTTTTTGTAAAATGTAGTTATTTTTCATAAAGAATGGGTTGTGTTAATGCATAAGACTTTATATCTATGGTTTTAAAATGAATTAATAAATATTTTTAAATCTATCAGTTCTAATTTTTGAATATAGTAAATATCAATGGTATGAGCCACATGAACAAATTCAGAAACTTAATCATTGTCAGGAGTGTCCAGGAGTTTTGAGGCCACCATTCTGGAGAACCGCCACCCCACACGATGGAGGAAGTCATCAGTTTGGGTCTCCAGTCCAGCCACATATGTTCCTCCTTTGTTCTGGCTCCCATGTTGCCTGGAACGTTCTCCCCTCCACTCCCCTCCCCTTGGTGAAATTCGTGGCATTATTCAGGGCTCAGCTCAAGGTCATGAGCCCCAGGAAGCACTGTCTATTCTGTCCTCTGGTAGATCTCTTTAGTTATACCTATGGCACCCAGAACCCCGCCTCACCGTATGCTGCTTATCTCTGCAGCTGGAACACATGACTTCATACACCCCTGGGAACCTAGCTGTGCTGGAGTGACCCCCCCACCCCCAAAGGTGTGTTGACTGAATAAATGTCCCCTCAGGTCTGTGCTAAAGCCTGACACATGCAGAGGGGTTCTATTAAGGACAAAAATGGAGGATGTTCATCAATTCGGGCCAGTGGAGCCTCCTCCCAGAGAAGTAGGCTGAGGACAGTCACTTTTTCCGTAATGCAATGCACACAGAGTCAGACGTCACTGTTGGAAGGAATTTGGTGGTTCCACTTTACTTAGGTGAAATCTATAATCACAAAGAAATGGTTTCTTCTCTTTCAGGCAGATTTAAAATGAGTGGTACTAGGTTAAATATAGTTGATAATAATTTGCAATTAGAATAGAATATTAGTCAACTGAGCCTAGTTGGAGGCAGCCAATCACAGAGACCATGGGTTCTGAGGAAGCCCCGCCTTGGGGAGAGTCTTCATTCCACCGTGCATTGATGTGCTACCCTAAGCACGTGTCTGAATTCCAGGTCCTCATCTGTGAACTGTATGAAAGAATACATATCCTGTAGGGTAGTTGGAGCAGTTAAATGAAATATTACTTTGACCTGGCTCAGGGAGGCATTAAAAGGTTTTGGCATCCTCACTTCCCTTCCCTTCTGTCTGCCCAGCCCCTCATTGAAATTCCAAACTCTAATTAGTGGGTTCAGCATCCACTTATGGTGTTGTTTGCATCTTCACTTGGCAGATTCAGAAGTATACTAAAATTATTTGAGAATTCTGAGCATTGGGTCCAAATCAGTGAGGTTGTACTGGATACAAAAAGAAAATCTTTAAAAATTGACTTTTGAGATCCTTTCCTATTTTCATTCAAGTTTTAATTCCATGTCTTCATCCTATGCAGATTTTCCCAGCTGCCCTGACCTACACGTTTCCTTCCTTTCTTTAAGACTCTAAAATGTGTACAATCTACACTGTACAATTTAGCCCTTAGTAGAAGAACTTGACATGTTCTGTGTCCCAGTAAAATGCATGTGCACATGGAGACTGCTCAGGGTCCTGATGAACCATCATTCAATGACCCATCCATATATACATACAACCATCCACCCATTCATATGTCCATTCATCCATTCATTTGTCCATCCATCCACTCATCTGTCCATCCATCCATCCATCCATTCATATGTTCATGCATCCATCCATCTACCCATTCATCATCCATCCTTCCATTAATTTATTTCACAGATATTTTAAGTACTACATACATGCCTGGCTATGTGCAGGGCCCTGATTGATACCACTATAAATAAAACATGGTCCCAGACTTTAAGGAATGGGAAAGAAAAATACATAAATGAATCTTTTTATTACAAGGAGATAATCGCTATATTTTACATACAAAACCAAAGAAGGCAATACAATGTGTCACAGAAATAAGGGGACTTGTTTGACAGCTATATTAAAAGAAGGACAAAGTGGGGGTGCCTGGGTGGTTCAGTTGGTTAAGTGATTGCCTTCGGCTCAGGTCATGATCCCGGAGACCCGGGATTGAGCCTTGCATCGGGCTCCCTGCTCCGCGGGAAGCCTGCTTCTCCCTCTCTCACTCCCCCTACTTGTGTTCCCTCTCTAGCTGTGTTTCTCTCTGTCAAATAAATAAATAAAATCTTTTTAAAAAAAGAGGGACAAAGTGAATCCAAACTGGATGTACAATGACTCTCAGCTTCTGGATTTGGTGCATGGGTGAGTCGTGGCGTCACTGGCTCGTCAGGATTGCTGAGGTTGATCAGAGTCAGGCCATGGGAGGTGGATGATGGGTGCTGGGCAGGGTGGGGGACGGGCTGCCTGTTACATGGCCAACACATACAGCACAAGAAGGGGAGCCATGATCTGTTTCAGAGGAGAGCTATTTTTTAATAATAACAATGCTATTATGTGTTGAGTGCCTCTAATGTGCCCAGTACTTATGTATGTTCTCTCCTTGATTGTCCTCAACAACCCAGCATTTTTCTAATACAAAATGTGAGCATTAAAGATGTAAATTTCTTACCATAAATCAAGGAGAGTACGAAAGTGTGTGCATCTCCCCAGCCTGCATTGAAGGAACACTGACTTTGAGGTGGGCCAGTGAGTCCATCGCAAGGATAGGGCCTAAACACACAGCCCCTTTCTAAGGGAAGAGATCATATTCTTCATGGGGTATCATGTGAATATCTAGACAGAGAAATGGGAAGATAAAAATTCTGAATCAGGAGAAAGCTTCGACCAAGACTAATCAAATATTAAGTCCCACATCCAATGGCCAGACCCCAGGAAGGATAGCAGTGAGAACTCAGGGTCCCTCCATCCACAGAATGGTCTCTCCCCTCGTGACCCCGGTGAAGACCGTGTCCCGCTGCTCCCTGTCACCCTCCCCTTCAGCACACACCCCTTTCTTCTCAGGCAGGAAGTGAAAGTGAGCAACCCCTTCACAAAAGGTGTTTCTCATGGAAAGGGCACCTCTCCGCAGGGCCTGTGAGAAAGGAAGGGGGTTGAAGTTTTTCTGAAGACCAGAACCTTCCTCAGGAGCCTGAGACCCCAGGCACCCTCAAGGACAGACCATAAAGCATTCGAAGGAACTACCGTCAAACCACAGCCGCGGGAACAGCATCACTCCCCACCCTAGCCAACCTCAGCTTCTAAGCAGAAGAGGTGAAGGGCTTTGCAAAGGTCCTGGTGCTTTGGAGAATTACCAGGAACTCTCTCCTCCCTGGTGTGATGACATCCATGGCTGAGCTCTTGGGAGCTTTCCCAAGGGCCAGTCCGGCATCCACCTTGCTCAGGGTGTGGTTGTCCAGTCACCATTCTTGGCCACGGCACAGCCTCCCGCCCCAGACTTTACGCAAGCCAGGCTCTAGTTGGAGGGCTGGAGGGCTTATGCACTGTTCTGCGGAGCCAGAGCTGACTTCACTGCACACAAGACCAGAACTACCCAAACAGGAAGCAGCCAGAACTCCTTGGATGATATGGAGCCCTATCTGTGTCTGCCGACGAGGAATCCCATGTGGGGAATGCTTCCACCAGACTGCCCCTCAGGAACATAGGGAGCAGGGCACACCCCACACCTGTTATCCCACAATGCCCCCCACACTCTTCTTCCTCACACACTCTTCAAGAAATGAGTTTGCTCTCTTCCACTGAGCCATGACTGAGGTCCTGATCTTTCAGGTCTACTCCTTCCCCCCACCACGCTGTGTGGACATCACTCACCTGTCCCCTCATTCTCAGAAGGCCTCCTTGAAAGCCCACAGTCCTCACGTGTATTTCATTGCTTTGTGTATAAGGCTGACTCCAGAGAGGGCCTTTTATTTCTCAACTGGTAAATTCATTATGAAATAATTCCTGGAGAGATACAGGCCACTGATTTTCTGCAATTTGCAACACCACACTTTAACTTGTGCTGAAAGCTGAGCCTTTTGGTCCTCTGTTTTAGAAGTATATTAATATTTGTGTGACCTTTACTGATGGCAGTTGAGACATAGTCTTTTAAATAACAAAACCAAGAAAACCAATAACCTAAAATACATATTACTGACCCCAGTTTGATGAGCAAATTAGGAGAGGTAAGTCTTTTCCTAAAGGGAAAAGAAAGTTAAGAGGACTTGTAAAGTTGAAGTAGAATGATTATAGATACATGAATCGATGGGTGGGTAGATAATAGACAGATAGAAAGATGAGCAGATGGATGGATGGATGGATGGATGGATGGATGAACAGATGAATGGATGGATGTATAGAGAGAAAGATAGATGGACAGATGGATGGATGTATAGAGAGATAGATAGACAGATGGACAGATAGATAGTCAGAGAGTTACTAATATTTTCAGACATCGGATCCAGATTCATCTTCTGGGTATGTGGTAGTGCTTCATATACTTCTATGTTCCATACTATATCTTAGGTAATTTATTTGATTACACATGTAGTCTGTATCTGGAGGACAATAAAGGTGAGAGCAGAAGGCCATCAGGGAGAGTGCTGGGCATCTGTGCTCCCACGGACATGCCAGCTCTGAGCATGTCACCAGCTGTGGGGCTGAACATCCCTCCATTTGCATTGGTGTTGGTCATGGCAATCAGTACCTTGTAGGGCCAATCTGCCCTCAAAACCTGGATTTATTTTGAAGCCATGAACCTCCTCCCTGGTGGTTCCGAGTGGCTGAGTGCCAGCCTTTTCCCCCACCAGGCCCGTGTGGTATGCAGAGTCCAGTGTAAGGTGGACAGAAGTCCCAAGAGTTGAGCCCAAGTGAAGGCCGTGGTGAGCAGCGAGGACAGAAGGACCAACGTTCCCTTAGAAACCAGTCCACATCCTCACAGGTGGCTGTGATCGTGCTGTCTCGGTCTTGCTTCAGTGTAGGAGCATGGCTTCTACCTACCATTGCTTGCATTGGTCTCAGAACGAGCTCGTGAAGGACACACAAGGTTCCTGGCCGAAAATGCAACCACTTAGGGACTCTCTCAGGGAAGACTTTGGTTGCCTTTGTCATCTGACCTAATTGAGCATATATGAATGGCCCTAAACCATGAAATGCTGGGGTGGGGGGTGTGGTGTTTATCTGACATTCCAGTTTGGGTTGGGACACTCTAATCTGCAGAAATTAGACCACATGTTTCCAAGATCTCCTCTTTCCAATCCGTCTGGTTGGGTTTTCCCTTGACTCTGCTTTGAGCTGCTCACAATCCCACCTGGGGGCCCAGGGCTGCTCTTGGGCCTGGACCATCCCACCCCCACCTTGGTCCTCCATACAGATCCCCTGGACTCTTCCTGCCAAGGGACCCCGCACCTGTCCCCTGCCATTGGCGAGTCTCCTCTATGTTGTATCTCCTGGCTCTGCCCACAACAGACACATTGCACTGGTGCCAACACTGGAAAAATAGATTAACACTGACACTTTATGACTTTATGTCCAAAGTGTGAATGCAAGGAAGTAAAACTGTTTTTGTTTATGGTTCACAAGGTAGAACCGGCGGGGTTTGCCCGGGAAACCTACTCTGGGTAATTGTGGGCGGGGGTGGCACTCAGGAGATCTTCCTGTGCATAGTGATCAGCGGGTGTGGTGAACAGGGCAGCTCGACCTTTCGAAGTTGGTTGTCGCCACTGTGTGGGGAGCAAGGTTTAAGGGATGGGAAGTGCTGTAATGACAGTGCTTGTGAGTGCGTTCAAAACCAGCCATAATCAGCACACACAAGTGCTTTGAGAAAACTGCAAGAGAGCGTCTGAATGCCATTTGGAGAGAAAGCCTAAGGATCTGCTGTGATACAGTCAGAGAAAAACCCTGAGACTGTGGGGCCTGGATTGGAACAGTTGGCTTCTTAGGTGGGTTTATCAAGAATTTATTGTGTGCCTACTAAATACCAGGGCCTTTCGCATTAGCAGTCGCTGCTGTCCTACCCCAGTATGACGAAATAATTCCTCTTTTCCAAAGGACTATAAGTTTGAGTAAACCAAGGTCTTTTATGGTAAAGATATAGAATTAGTTCCACTGAATCATTCCTTAAATGTGTGCGTGTGTGTATGTGTGCGCGCACACACACACAGAGAAGCGCACCTTTCTTATGATAGGAAGTCACATTTTTATTTGGAAAAATGCAGCATATTTTTTAATGCAACATAATGTTTTGTAGAAGAATTGACTCCATTGACTACATGAAGGGTTTAATTTGTTTACTTGTATGAGAGATTATGCATGTCGATGCTCTCCGTAGCCTCCCTGGCGCTATCGGTATTTAACGACTTAATGGACTGCTCCCGCTGGCTTGTTGACACAGACTCACAATATTGGCGAGGACCCCATGGGCTCCTGATACAGGCTTGGCCCACAGTGCTGTGTCTCTGGGTGCGTGCTGAAGGACTGAGAGCCCCTGGGAAGAGTGTGGATTACCTTCACACGTCATATCAGGGAACGAGATCCTCCGTACTCTCAGGTCTGCTGTTACACCTGTGTTTATAATTACAATCGCAGCATCATTTCCATCCTTCTCGCAGGCCAGTGCTATTTTCCTCCCAGAAGCTACGGCTCAGGACAGTGAGGCAGCAAACTTGGAGACTTGGAGCCCATTCAGAGTGATTCTGGAACCCCTGCTCCTAGCCAGAATGCCTCCTTGCTTCCCAGGGCTCACACGAGATTGGTCAAGAGAAAACACCACCTTCAAAGCACATAGCTTTTAAAAAATTGATTCTGCAGCTATATATTTTTCTTGTTAGTTGTGGCTATTTGGCATTTTTTCTTCTTTAGCAGCTTATCGATTGTAATGAGAACTCCATGATTCCCAGAGATGAAAATAATCCAGTCTGCCTGGGCTTTGTGGAATGAATGGATGTAATTTAGAAAATTCTCATTTATTACAACATGATCCCGGGTGGTCAGGTTGCTCCTGCCATCAGATCATTGGCACCTCTACCCCAACCATCTGCTTCCGGTGGTACCTTCAGGGCGGGAAGGTGACCGGCCACAAAGATCCGCCCCATTTTCACTACACGGTCCTGGCTTGGGTCTCCCTTCCACAGCTCAGTGCTCCATCTAGTGCATGAAACACTAATGAGAAACACATTAAACATGTCTAATGTGATCTGTGACCTACTGATTTCCTCCAACAGCTAGGCATCTCCTCCTACCACGAGGATCTTAAAATTGAAACAGAAAAATCTGAAACTGTGTGGAAAGGGGAAAAAGCAGGTAGAGAACTAGTGGTTCTCAGACATGCCGCTTCCCAGAATGACTCAAGAGGCTTCACCCAGTGTTGCTTTTGAATGTGGGACCCTGACTCAAGTTTGTTACTATCTCTAAGTTCATGTACTGATTTAATTCAGCTCTGAGCTTCCTGGCAGGCCTGGGAAAACAGAAGCACTTTCCATTTTAGCATTTTCCATTTGGGGCACCTATGTAATTTCACACCCATCTATAATACAAACCACAAAATTTTAGAAAAGACTGAGGTGGGTGACTTACATAATTCTCACACTCAAGACTCCTGTTCTTCAGGAGAAGCAAGTGTTTCCTTGGTAGTAAATTCATTAAAGGAAATATCTGATAGTTTAAGTAAGGATATAGGCTTTTTACAATTCTTCAAATTTTCCAATTTTAAAGAAATACATATCAGTATAATAATATAAAAACACACAATTAACACTAATGTGTTTTGTGTTACACCACACTTTTCTATGTATCCCCGTTTAAAATTAAGATCATTAAATACATACTTTTGCTAAATCTGCTTCTTACACTTACCAATAATGCATGTACATCTTTTCGTGATAATAGACTTCCATTGTCTTTTAAATGCATATATCGTATTTAGTATATTCATGTACTGCAATTTATTAACTTTTCTTTTGATGGCCATTAAGTTGTTTTTAATTTTTCTCTGTCATAAATTGCCACATCTTCAATTTCTTTATATAAGCGTATTTGCTCACTGGTTTAATTCTTTGCTTGACAAAATCCTAAAAGCAAAATTACAAGGTCTGAACCTTTGCTAGCTGGTAAAGCTCTAGAAATACTGCCAAATGTTGGCCATATCATGTCCTACACCTGGAGAACAAGGCTGTGGATCTTTTCTTATCAGCGCCGATCGGCCGGTAGAACATGGAATACTACAGTTGTGTCTGTAATACTCCTGAAGTCTCAATATATCATCTGATCTTTGGCCATTTATATTTCTTATTTTTTGAATGTATTTATTAAGGGTATGGATTTTTGCCTGACATATTTTGACAACAGGTTTTTCTTTTAAAAATTTTGGCGTTATTTTTTAGGCTAAAAGAGTTAATTTTTCTCTTCATAATTTCTGGCTTCAGTGGACTCTGGAAAAAATTTTCCACCACCTAATAAACCAATTCTCCTGAATTTCCTCGTAACCTGTCTAAAGCTGTCAATTATCCATTTAAAGCTCTATTCCAGGAGCAGTTTACTTTTGATTTATGGGAGAGACCTGGATGTATTTTTTTGTTTTGTTTCCAAAGAGTTGTTTCCGGATCATCTATTGAAACAAAGCTATCTTATATTCAGGGGGTTCAGATAATTTCTTTATCTGTTTATTTCTAGATTTTCTCTTCTCTAACAAGAGTATCATACTTTTTGAATGATTGAGCGTGCATAACATATTTATAGTATAACATTGTAATCTTGTCTTCTAGAATAAGCTTATTGGCATGCATTGTCTCTTACGGGCGAACTCTCCAAGACTTTCGAACGCTACCTTCCACCTAAGTTTTACGGAAACTGCAGAGGTTCTCTGTGTTTGGGTCATCCCTAGGGATATATGAAAGCCTAGTGAGTAAAGTTTTAGGGCAGCCCAAGCTCTGGGGACAGAAGCAACGGGCAAGTGGCTAATCCAAGGAATCACGGATACACTGGCTCCCAGTGCATCAGAATGACCCAGGATCAGACTTCAGAATTTGGAGAGCAGAGGCACATCCCTCAGTCAGTCTTCCTTGATTTTTACAATTTTCATTTGCACGGCTAACTGAGGAAACCCGAATAATACAACCAACAGTCACGGGTAGAGGCCGGGAATTTCTAGGTGCTTGGATTCGAGCTCTGTGGTGAGTAGGATTTTCATTATCTCTTCACAGAAAACATGTGTGAACTAGTTTCAGTGCAGATGGAGAGCTGCCATCTTTCTTCTGCTGGACGTGGCCTGGGGAGGCTGCAGACAAAGCCAACATTCTTCTACAAGCAGCTTCGAAGGCGCTCGGGGCTCTGAGAGGTTTCCAGTTGCCAGCACTGTCAAGGGTGGAAATAATTATCTTAGGCTACAGAAGGTCAAGATGTGGTGGTGCTGGCACTCTGCCATAGAAAGACCCAGAACAACAAACAGGTGCCTCTGATTTTGAGCAATAGCACCTCCTGACAGAATGGGCTGCCAGGGATGTTTACCACAAAATGTAATCTCTGGGACTTGCATCAATCAACTTCTTGGACAGGGTTAATCCTTCGCGTTTGTGTTTGGGTGAGAATCTTCCAGAGATGAAGATTTTTATTGTGGTCTGATTTTTTTTTTTTAACATATTTGCTTGTTCTGAAAATAATTAGGCCACAGATTGGGTTCAGGTAAAGCCATTCCTTTTCTGTGAAGGCAAGTCAGCTTCCCAGGATGAATGGCCACGTGCCTTCCAGTGCTTTCTGGCAAAATGACAGCTCATAGAGACGGTCCAAAGAGCCAACATCCAGATCGATGGATGCCAAAGTACCCAATCCCTGAACAAACATAGCTAATTTTGCCCTTTTGAAGGGATAAACAGGGCTTACACAGGGCTTGAAGCTCTATAGGATCACTATCTCATTCAGAACTTTTGGGAAGAAGAAAAGAGGAAAAAAAACTGCTGAGAAATACTTCTAAAAGGTCTAGGAATATAGGGAGCATTTTTTTGGTCTTTTTTTCTGTTTCTGTTTATTTTGTTTCTAATAGCTGTGAAGGTTATCCAATCTGTAGAGAAATAGAGGCATGCTCTCTCAGATAGGAAAGCCCCGCTTCTAGTTCTAACCCCGCTAATTATTAGTAGTGTGATGTGAGATAAATGCTTTGCTTCTCCTTGCCTTAGTCTGGCTGTTCATAAAGTTGCAAGGTACCTGTAAGATGCTTGCTGTAGGTTTGCAGGATCACACGAGCTAAGGTTTGTGAAAGCAGTTTGTAAACTCTGACGGGATCTATAGATAGTGTACACAAATAGAAATCAACTTCACGTGTATACAAGTAAAACTACATTTGGCCGGAGGACCCCTCACAGCCTACATTCACTCTGAGTGATTCTGGAATTGGAGCTTTTTCAGCCAAGGCCCAGGCAGGCCACACAACTGATCCTAAATTGGACATGATTGGTCACTGCTGCCACTTGAGCTTCATGGAGCCTGGGGGATGCTTCTTTTTCTGAAAGAGCAAGATTATGGCCAGGCAAGGGATGATTTTGTCCTTCGTTGTCATAGACGTTTTCCCCATGTGATGCCATACGTGGAAAGAACACCACCACTTTCACTCTCAGCCACTCAGTCTTCCCATTAAGAACATAAGGGGTTTTGACTGGATAGTCTGTGTTCACAAAATCTATGATCTGTCCTCTGCAGTTTTAACTGCATTGGCCATTAACATAGCCAAGACCTGAAGCCTCTAGGTAGACCTGGCAATCCAACTCTAAAGAGGAATCTTCTAGAAATAGAAACGCTGCTACTGATGGCTTCCAGAAAATCTTGGCTGCCATCATGGAATGGTGGCACTCCCGGGCTGGGTCAGGTGAGTGACTGCGGTTGGGGACTGGACACTCTGCCCCAGGCAGAAAGGAGAACCAGACCTTTCTGACGTCTACGGATACGCCCGGAACATGCCTGGGTCTTTTATTTCCCCATCACACCAAATGTGGCTCCTCCCCAAGACTGAGGCTTATAAGTCCCACTCGGAGGGCAGAACTTTGTCAGTAGCCTACAGTTTGCTGTTGCTTCTTATTGAAGGGATTGTAGGGTTTTACAGTTGTGACCATTCGAGACAGCGGTGCCTGGTGACGGAAGACATCAACTTCCATTTCTTTCTGTAAGATGCTATGATAGGGTGGAGAGAAAAAAAGGAAAAAAAAAAAGACCCATGAAATATACATAAAAATATACAACCTCAAAAAAATATACATATAACCTCATCTGTTTTCCAAGTAATGAAACACATGTTCAGGAGAGTGAATGAGGGTCAGGAGAGCACATAACAGAAAGGGAGGCTAGGAATGATTAATCCTTGTGTGCATTGTTTCATTTATGTCTTTTATTGACATTCAGTTTCATGTATCGCTTTACATGCATTATATTGTATTCGGTTTCACTGACTGAAAATCTACTCTGTGCCTAGACTTATAGTAGGTGCTAAGAATAGATAGATAGAAAATGTAGTCAAAAGGAGGTACTCAAATGTTACAACAGAAAGTCCCTATGGTGGTAAGCCTGGGGCAAGAGGCACAGAGATAGAGTCACCTCCCTGGGCCAAGAAAGGACCTCCCCAGAGTCTATGTCACTCAGGAGTTAGGTGAGTCATGATGAAAACACGATGGTAGATAAAGAATGGAGGCAGGGAGACAGAGGTGGGAGGGCATAGAGGATGTGGGGAGAGGTTCAAGGTGGGGGTGGGATGGGCCACATGCAGGGCTGAGAGTGGGATTCCCCCTGCCAGTGGGGTTAAGCTGACTGCTCTCACATGACATCCTTAGCCTTGCATGTCTTAGTTTGCTCATTTAGCCAGCAGGAATAATGTTGTCTACTACGTCTATTGCAAGAATTAAAAAAAAAATAAAAATATAGAACACTGTGCAAATAATGCTTTCCCAAGCCCTATTCATACCCCGAGGTAGTCTTCTCAGTGTGGACTCTTTTGCACAGTTGCATTTTGTTATGAATTTGCTGCTATTTGAATCACACACATACAGCGTCATGTTCACATGTGGCCAAAGTTACAGAGCACACGGCATCCAAAACAAAGTGGCTTTTTTATATACTGTGATTTTTTTAAAGATTTTTATTTATTTGAGAGACAGAGAGAGACAGAGCATGTGTGGAGGGGGGCAGGGCAGAAGGAGAGCGAGAGGCAGGCTCCCAGGACCCCAGGATCATGACTTAAGCTGAAATCAGACGCGTAACCGACTGAGCCAGCCAGGTGCCCCCGCTCCATGATTATCATGGAGGCATAATTGTTTATTATGTTGTGGGAAATGGCCATTGAAGCCCAAAGTCGAGCTTCTGTGCAGATGGCGTTTGCTGTGAGGGATGCACAGGAAACCCTGGACTTTGCTGGAAGCAGGAATGAGGAGACGTACCTGCGTGCGCTCCCCCACTCTTGAAATGGAAGATTCACAACATCAGTGCCCTCACCCCCTGCGTCCCTACCCCTCACTTCAATCTCATCCGCTAATCTCTTCCCTTGTTATCCTGTGTCTCATCTCAACCTCGATCTAAGGCAAGGTTGGTCTCCTATACACCTTGTTCAAAATGCGTCTCTGGGGCCACATGGACCACAATGCCTTGGCATTGACATTTAGGACGTAAAGGCCTTGATCCCAGACCCCCACTGCAGCCCCCCCAGGCACAAATATCCACAGCAAATGCTCCAGCCTGCCTTGTACAAGAAGGGGTATCATCGTTCCCTTCTCTCCTGGTGTTCTTACCAGCCTACATCTGGTGGGCAGGAGCCTTGTGATGGGCAAGGTCAGAATGCAGCCTGTGGGAGGTGGACAGAAGGTGGGATGAGAGGGCGTGGAGGCAGACAGGGGAAGGGAGACTGGATGTTTGCCTCTGAAAGAAGCCTAGAGTGATGGAAAGGAGGGCAGAGAAAGAGATGGCAGCTCAAAGGGGACACCAGGGAGGTGGCTGGGGTGGGAGGCCACTGGGTTTCTTCTCAAGCAAGAGGTAGGAAGCAGAGTTGAAGAGGACCCAGTCCTCAGATGGAAGGATGAAATTTTGGAAGAGCAAGACCTCATCTTTGGTGGGAAAGGAGACTGGGAGCCGGGAGGGAAGAATCCACCAGGACACTTGGGGATGGGCGGCCGCCACGAGCCACCTGCGGAGCCACCACCAGGCCACGTGGGCTCCTAGTAGCACAGCGGCTGATGGAGCAGCCGTGACGCTGCCGGCCAGAGTCCGGGCTCAGGAGTGCCCCGGGGGTGCCCGTGTGCACACAGTCTCTCAGAAACATCAGTCAGACACCATCAGGAGCGAGTCAGTTCGCTAAGTCCTCACGATACGCATCAGAGAGAGAACTTGACTCCCACTTTCATGGGGAATTTTCAGCAAAAGTACATTAAACAGAATGCTACAAAAATCAAGAGGTGATACTTCATGATGAACAACCTCAAAGGCCTGATGTTCTCTGATCTCAAGGGCCAGGGGGCCTCCTCATGTTAGAGCTTTTATTTGTTTATTTTCCACGGAGAGAGAGCACAAGCAGGGGGAGCGGAAGGCAGAGGGAGAGGGAGAAGCAGATTCCTCGCTGAGCAAGAAGCCCGAGCCGGGGCTTGATCCTAGGATCCCGGGATCATGACCTGAGCCCAAGGCAGACGTTTAACTGACTGAGCCACCCAGGCGCCCCAGATAGAGCTCTGTCAAATCTGAAGGCCCCCACTGTGTTTTTTCACTGCCAAGCCCCAGCACCTGTCAGGTGCCGCCGTGGGGGGGTGGGAACAAGCCTGGCGATCTGGGCACCTGGCCCATCGGAGGCCGCTAGCTTCCTTGTGAGTGACCCTTGGGTTGCTGCCACGGTCTGTGTTTCCAGAGCCCACGTGTAGCCCAAGAATAAGAAGCCCAGAGAAGCCACCGCAGACGGTCTTTGGTCCCCACTCTGAGACAAGATGACAGCTGTGTGCAGTGTGTGGGGAGGGGTGAACAGGGGGCTCCCCAGGGCTCAGCAGGAGCCTAAATCTGGGCTTGTGGGTGTGGCCAAAACACTCCAGTCCTTTTCCCAGGTAGCTATAGCAGTCGCAACACTGGGAACGGCAGGGACGGCAGTACTAATATTAAGAACAGGAGTAGTAACATTAGTAGCTGTAGTAACAGTAGCAGTAACAGTGGAGGATGGTTTTCCACTTGGAAAAACAGATTTCTTTGAAATACAGGTACAGCAAGATCATGTGGATGGGGAGATGTGCTAGACCCACCGAGTGTCAGATCTGAGGTCTGAGACATGTGAGGAAGGAAGGTGGACACTATGTTTAAAGGACAGACATCAGAACGCATTTCATTTTGCCATTATTTCTTAAAGTCCTTCAATGAAATAAAATATGAATTGCCTAAATTTCCATCAGCCCTGCCTTTGCAAATGAACCTGTGATATTGGAAAACGCGTCCTGCATTTCCCTCCGCCCAGTCGTTGCCTGAGAAACCAGGTCGTGCATATAGGGTGTGCAAGGATCTGGGTGCCTCATTCCCAGGGCCACGCAAGGCCCTCTTGTGGTTCCATGGTTCATGGGCAGGGGCTGCGTGTGTGGGATCCCCGGAGAAAGCCAACCCTTTCACTCACAGCTTGGCCCATAAATATCTATGAGACCAAGGGCCTCCCTCCGCTTCTTCCACAGGTCATGGCATGAACCGCTTCCTCTGTGAAGCCTTCCTTAGCACTCCCCCTCCCCTGCCCAGGTGGATCCCCTGGAATCTTCTGTTTGCCTCTCTGTCCTGATCTGTGAAATGGGTAAATAGGAGCACCACCCTCACGAGGTTTCTGGGTTGGTGAAATGAGTTGGTAAGTATAAAGCACTTGGATAACCTGGTGTAGACGAAGCGCTCATCCATGTAAATGACAATATTAGGGTGACAAGCATCAACCTCTACTATGGTTGTGTGTTTCTTGCTCACCGCTAGACTGTGAACTCCTTGCAAACTGAGTTGAGGTCTTGTGAGTCCCTAGACACCATGAATGTCCACTGACCCAAGGAAAGAACATACAAATGACCCAGTAAAGGCGTGAGTGAATAGGAGAATAAACGGCTGTAGGAACTGACCACCAGGGCCCACGAGGCCCTCCCCACCTGTCAGAACATATAAGAAATCCAGTGGGATGGCTTAGACTCCGCCCGCAGGTCACCTCCTCAGAAAGCCCTCCCTGACTGCTGAGCTAACTCAGTACCCTATCCGGGCTCTACCTACTACACCTCCCCACCTTTTCTTCTTTGCAGCACATAGCACTCTCTGAAATCTTTTTATTTCTTCAATTACTTGTGTGCTTCTGTGCTTTCACACCAGACTGTAAGCTCTGGAGAGCGAGAATGATGCCTGTTGAGCCCTTGTGCTCAGAGCCTTGAATGGTGCCTGGCCCAGAGTGCATGCTCAATACATGTTTGATGAATGAATGGATGCTCTGCCAAAAGGAGAAAAAGCACCCTTTGGTGGAGAACCATCTCCCGACCCCTCCAAGACACACAGCAACCTCCCGGGATGGTTTATTTATTTGCAGGAGCCAGCAGCTGGACCTGATTAAGACCACATTTGCATTTTCAAGACTGTGTCATCTTATTTGCAAGCCCAAGACGTCCATCAGTCGTTTTCAGATTTGAGCACTAATAACATGCTGCTTCTCTCTGGCGGCTCCAAATAACAGAGTCCACAAGAGCCTTCCAGCTGACGTCTTGTCTCCTGCTTCAATGTGGAAAACGGTGTTTAAAAATATATGTGACTTTCAACAGAATGTTGTCTCTTACGAAAACTAGGTGGTGGTTCACAGGGAGTAAATATGTGGCTCATGCACTGCACTCCTGGTGTGCACACGCACTCTGCTAGTGACGCAGGAGGGTAATACGTGTGTAAAGCTGTGAGTCCAAGAGGTAAAAATGCTGATCCCCTAATACGCTTTAAGTCTCTTCGCATGCTCCTTTTAGCAACAGCGGGAAAATGAACGCTTCTGTCTTTGGACTTGACACCCCCATTTTTAAAAATGATGGAAATTTACTCTTAGTATGTAATTGTTCTTTAATGGAGTAACCATAATGAGGATTCCCCCGCCCCCCTGCCCACTCCCTGTGTATCTGAGCACATTGAGTAATAGGACTCAGACTTACCGGTGAACTTGTGAATCTGGCGATGGGGTTGTTGACGGGATATCAGAATTGGCTGGGTGGCTGGCTGTGAAATGAACCTTCCCAGTATATCCTGGGATATTGGCAGAGCTGAAGGAAAGAGTTAAAAGAAGGGAAGAGAGGTAATGAAAAGAGGCGTTTGTGAAATAGACCTGGTCACCAGAACCCACCCATGAAAGCATGAAGGACGACTCTAGAAATCAGGCTAGCAAACAGGAAAGAGTGCAGGCAGGGGGCACACTGACTCAGAGATACACAGATAGCTGCTCTCCTCTAGGACTGAAGAAACTGATTTCCAGCCCATGTTTTTCCTATTATTTGAATTTTCAAGTATTTTACATACATGACTCACACGGAGCTGTTTCCTAATGAAGGAGGACGTGGGTTCTTTACAGAAACGCAGACCTGTGCTCCACACATGACTCTGCCTTAGTGAACAAGCCACTGCGGGTTTTTTAAAAGATATTATTTATTTATTTATTTGAGAGAGAGAGAGAGAGAGAGAGAGAGCGAGAGAACGAACACAAACAGGGGGCAGGCAGAGGGAGAGGGAGAATCAGGCTCCCTGCTGAGCAGGAAGTCCGATGCAGAACTTGATCCCAGGGCTCTGGGATCATGACCTAAGCTAAAGGCAGATGTTCAACCACCTAAGCCCCCCAGGAGCCCCCACACAGCTGTGTTTTTAAAATAATATTTTCTATCACCACTGTTGTACTGCATTCTTGATTTCATGTAATTCCTTGAAACTGCACTGGTTTAAACAAGCAATGGCCTGTTCAGTTCCATCCCACTTAACTCTTCTGCCTTCCCTGTCCTCCTCCCACCAGTGTGCAGGGAGAGAAGACTGTATGGAAACATACGGGAAGGTTCTTCACAGCAGATATGAACTCGCTGTCTAGAAAGGCAAGTGGATATTTTACTAGAATTATTTTACTAGGCAGTTCCAAGGCATATGAATAATGACTAATATTTTTTGCCATCTTCATAGCATACAAATGCTCTGAAGTAAATGCTTTACCGAGGGAGAGGTGAGGCTGAGCTCCGGTCCAGGGCTGTGTGGGCTCAGACCTCAGTGCTGCTTACGACCTGTGGCTGTGGCCGCCGGAGCCATGGATGGCCTGGAATTTAAGCTTTATTTCAAGGAACAAGAATCCACTATGTGCAAACCCTGATGCCCAGTCAACTAGTGCACTGTCTTTGTGGACTTGAGCTCCTAGCATCCTGCCAGTGCTAGAACCTCAGCTTATTGTGCGTCTTTGGAAGGAAGAAGGATGATTGCCACCATAGTTCACTCACCAGCCGCGAGAGAAGGGCCAAGACAACGGGCTGCCCCTTCTGCTCACTCGGTGGTTGGTACTTGTCTTCCCTGGAGTGTGACATTTCTCTGGAACTAGTCCTCGTTTTAGATGGATGTGACGGAACACAGTTCAGTAGCAACAACCAAACCTCTATCCAGGGCAAAGTAACGGTTCGTCTGTGAGTCCCTTGCATACACCCACGGCCTTCCCCCCACCCCACAGACATACAATAAGCCAATGAAAACATCCAGGGTCTATTTGCCTTAGAAGAATGTTTTAAAATAGGGGGCTTCAAGGAGGTTGGTTCTTATAGCAGTAGGTGAGGTGGCAGATGGAGGAGAGGGGGAGAGGATGTGGGTGTGGGCTCAAGGGTCAGGGCTCTAACTGGATCCCCAGGAGTCCGCTCATCAGCTCATAGGACTGGACTGCAAACTCTTAGAACCTTACAGCATCAGCCACGCAAAGGGGCAGAAACAGCAACCTCAAGGCCTGGGTAAGGGTGCCCTGAGATTCCAGCTGTGATTGTGTTGGTGGGGAAAAGGTAGTGATTGCTGGTGCAGCTGCTTGGTGCCCCTCCGTGCTGGATGGTGGATTGTAGCTCAGATCTTGGTGTTTCTTCCATATGTGGATTGTGGTGCAGACCCTTGGTGTACCCCTAGGTGTGGATCATGGGAGAGCCCCTTGGTACCCTGCACTCCACATGAAGACCATGGATCATGCTGCAGACCTTTATGCATGGATCCCTTTATGCATGGAAATGGCTCCTGATGCAGCCCCTCTGTGTCCCCCCACATGTGGATGATGGCACAGTCCCTCGGTGACTCTCCATGCAGAACTCTCCGGTTATCTGTTAGTATTGGAATGTTAGAGAAAAAATTATGTACCAGGCAGGAGTTGTGCTAATCAACCCTATCTGCATCTTGCAAGTGACAAGTTATAGCCTTGTTGTGACTATAGGTGATGACGTTCTAGCTTACAGGCAGCAAAATAGGGGCCCCTGGGGCTAACAGAGTGAAGGCAACTTGCATCGACGGTAATCGCAGAAGAAATTGTATACCTTATTGGACCTTGGCAGATTGGAAAAATGAGGTAGGGAAAGAGCAGGGAAGCCCACCTCATGGGGAGCCAGAACTCTCTCAAAGCCTGACTTGATCCTTAACCAACTGTGAATTTTTCCTCCAGGGATGGAAACCCTCTGGGCACTAGCCCAGTCCCCTGCAGCAGGGAGAGAAACTCATCCACCTCTTCAAGGCTCCTCCAGCTTGAAGGGGTTTTAGTGAATGTGAAGGCAGCCAGCAAATCTTCAGCATTTAGTAGGGCTCAACTCGTAGTTGAAATACAAGATTTTAAGAATTTCAGATTTTAATGAGAAATTGATAAAAGATGAGCCTAATAGAGAATGCGAAGTTTATCCAGCACAGGCAGCTGAAAAGATGTTCAGACAGTGGTTTCCAAATGTCCCCACACACTGAAAACTCATGGGGATTTTTCAGAGGTACCCATGCCTGACTCCTAGCCCCCAGACATTCTGATTTAACTGGTAAAGGGGTGTGACCTGGGAGTTGGGGTCTTCAAAAGCTCTCAAGATAATTCTAGGTAAGCGATGCATCAAATTTTGGAAATCCCCATGCCAGAGCTACATTTTCAGGTTTGATGGAGGAACCTGGGTGACTGAATCAGCATTGCCAGATTCTAGGCAGCACCCTTCAGGATTTCCTAGAATTTTCTTGAAGAAGTGTGATTGTATGTTAGAGAGGTAACCAAAAACAGGGCAAAATTATTCATTGGTCTGTCTTTCCCCCAAACACTCTGTAAGGCTTCCATGCATGTTACAGAGGAAATCCCCTTCCTCTATGTGAGATGTTTTTTCCACTGCCTCTGAAACACCTGCAGAATTAAAATGCCTCTAAAGTCATGGCCTTCCAGGAGAGCAGTTAAGAAGTCAAAGATGAAGGTGAGTGATTTGTTAATCAGGAGGAGAGCTTGGTAGAGGAACATCATACAGCTCTGTGTGTCTCATGGTACAGAGGGTATTGATGTGAAGGGATATTTTATACACATTATAATGATGATACAATATTACATTACATCACATCTAATAACAACAAGCCATGAGCTAGGAGACCACGTTAAAGATAAGCCACTTAGGCTTAAGAAATGAAATCAGTTGCATAATAAACCAATTTTGAAATTTGGCCAAATATTTGAAAGTGAAAGTCCTCACCCACGCCACCTCTAAATCTAGCCCATTTACCTCCACCCCCCACCCTTTGCAGGGACATCACGGGGGGACTTTTTTCCATCTTCAATGCAACATGTTGACCTCCTATCAAGAAGAGAGTAGTCTCTGGGGGACACTCTACAGCCCTGCTGCTGAGGGTTGACGTGGTTTTCTAGAGGGAGGAGACAAATCTATGAAAGGCGCTAAAATGTGAGGGCTCTGAAATGCACTTCCAGATCGACTCTATGGTCAAAGGCCCCCCTCCCCCACCTCAGGGGAGCCGGGAGAAGCTGGAACTCATTTAAAAATAAGACAAGTTTTCATTGTTTATCTTTGCTCCATAGCTTCCAGGCCTCTGAACACCCGCTGGTGCTCCCCAATTCCCGGAATAAGCTAGGTACGTGGGATGACAGTATCACCTATATTTGCAACTGACTGGTTTTGTTCAACCTAGCGCAGCAATCAGATAGAAAACAAAGAATTTGAGACTATAAGGAACTTAGTGAGCCTCTCAGAAAAGGGAGCACAGAGGGTGTGTGATTACAAGCTAAAGGGAAGGAAGAAACTGTGGGAAGAGCAGGTTGGGTGGAGAACACAGGTCGTGTGCACCGTGGCTGGGATTTCTGCCCGCAGGCAGCCTCTTCGCTCTTCCATAGATATGACTCACGCTCACTGAGCCAGCCCCCATAGATATGACTCACGCTCACTGAGCCAGCCCGGTATCCCAGGCACCATTTTAAACGCTGGCATGAATTGACTTAATCCTCACAGACTTTGCGGGGTAGGTCCTAGAATCATACCTCTGGTGCAGATGCAGGAACTAAGGTTTTAGAGAAAGTCTGAGGAATATGTCCAGAGCCACTGGAGCTGGGGGTGGGGGAGGGGCGGACGGAAGGACCTAGACAGGAGAGCTTTGCTACGTCCAGGGGTCACATTTACTCAGGGGGTGGGTGCACGTGTGAGTTCCAGTCACACAGATGCTCTGTTAGGTGTCAGGTGCCTGTCCAGGCAGAAATCAGCCAGGCCTGTTCCTGACACCTCTCACATCAACGAGAACATTTTTAAATGCCCATGTAGAGGTTTGAAGAGTCCAAGTGGGGTGAAGACCACCAGTGCAAAGTAAGGGGGGACGGGAGGAGGCGAATGAGAGGGATACAGAAAGAGACTGGCATGAGGTCAGAGCGCAGAGGACAGAGAGGATGGTGTTGAACCCTGGGGCTGCCCGTACTAGCCATGGGACCTTAGACAATAGACCTGTGACTCTTGGAGTCACACTGTGCTCTGGTCAGGGCACTGTGGATCTCCTGGAGGGGGCAGGGCAGAGGGAGGGAGCAAGGCTGGCGGGGGGCAAGGGGTGGGGTGGGGTCAAGCCTGGGCCCCCAGGAGGGCAGAGAGAAGGGGGCTGCAGAGCATTCTCGGGTGCCTACTGCTGGAGGGGAAAAGGAAGGAGGGGCCTTGAACTTGGATTTACTTGTTTTGACAGTTGGGCGAGAAATCGAAGTAAGACCACAGTCGTATTGGACATCAGGCTGTGTTTCTCAGAATGGAAGCTATTCGGGCCTCAAGATCTGTTCAGAAATTACAGTTTTATTATTATCCTCATTGAGTGCCTGCACTTGGTTTTCCTCTGTTCTTGGACTCTCAGCAAGGGAAGCAGACACAGAAATAACCTGGAGCCTTCGAATGCCAACAGGCCCGGAGCCTTCACCGGATGCAAAGGCGTGTCTCTGTGGGCAAGGTGCGAGCTCGCCCTGGGGGTTCTGGGGTCTATCTCTTGGCCTCTCCTGAAATGAATGCTCTGGGGCTCTTTACATGAAGCCCTCCAGCCTCAGCCTCCTCACCTGTAAAATGGGCACAAAACCTGTTCCTGTGCCTCAGGTCTCATCACATTATCTTGAAAAACAACTGGAGGAGTAGATGTGGAAGTCCTCTGAAAAGGCAGAAGTGTCGGCTAAGGTAAGGAACTACTATTCATAGCCTCATTCTTGAACCTGGGTTGTGGTAAGGTTGTGTGTGTGTGTGTGTGTGTGTGTGTGTGTGTTTAAAGGTGCAGCACACCATGGTGACTGGCAGGAAGGCCCTGCCTTCTTCCGTCTCAGTCCTTGGCTGACTCCTGCCCAAGGATCCATTTTGGACAATCACTGGTTATTTGCAAATGCTTCGTCGCAGAGGTGACGGAGGTGAAGACACAGTGAATATGAAACCGTGAACAGTCCTGAAATGAAGGAGTGCAACTCTGCGGAGGACAGCCCAGTGTGAGGAGAGGGGGGCCTGGCGGGTTTGGGAAAACAAGCCAGTGGTGTCTGGCAAGCACGAGGTATGGAGGCGGGAGGCCCGGGTTCATGGCCAGCGTCCGTTTCGCTGGGTTCACTGGGCTCCATCACCAGAGAGAGCACCGCTCTGAGCCTGCTTCCCTGATGCTAAACCCAGGGGCTGGGCCAGGTGAGACATGGGCCAGGTGAGACATCCTACCTAAGACCCCAGGTCCCTAGCTCCAACAGCTGGTCCTTGGCAAGAGAAAACCCACTTCCAACACTTCCTTAGGAAACAGCAGAATTGATGCCTTTGAATCCTGACATCGCACAGATAGGTGGTTCCCTGTCATTCCCACAGTTAGGTGCTTTGCACGGGTGACTCTTGAACGCAAAGCATCTTGGAACTACATGGAATCACAGATACTTACTACAAGCAAACAAGCTTCTCATCAACCTTGTCCATTAAGCGTGTGCAAAGAATATAGTTCTTACATTCAAGAGAAGGAGGAAAAAAAATCAGATTTGGGAGGGGGAGGGGGTATCCTTACATTAGTTTTTGCCTTACTTTTTTTTGCTTGACACAGATTCTAAGTGAGAAGTGACTTTGGAATTTTTTTTTTTTAAATTCCTGAGTAGCACCCTGATCCAGTAAATAACACATATTTGTTGAAGGGATGAAAAACCATTTTTTTTCCTGAGTTTTAAGATTTCTGTTGCACTCAATGGATAGTGTGGATTTGCTTAGTTACTAAAACTAGTCTTAAGTTACAAGTGAGGAACTACAGTGTAAACTGCATTAATATTTTGAGTTCCTTAACTGTAAATGTTTTGTAATAACTGAGCACTCCTACAAATTAGAAAATACTTCGATTTTAATGAGAAAACTGTTTTTAGGGATTTATTCTACATAAATGCGTGCATAACTCTGCAAAGATGTATGTGGAGGTATTTATTGTTACATTATTTACAAGAGAATAAAAATGTGTACTGAATCCTTGGTCTCTGTAAACTATAATACAGCCTTTCAGGCAGCCATTAAAAAGATTTTAATCATCCTGCATAGTGTCAGGGAGAATGTGCATTGCATATTTCAACCTTACACACATCCCAAATATATGCACACGATACACACAGACCTCCACTTTACAGATGCTCATATGTGGGAAGGAAAGAGTAAAAGATATACCGAGCTTTTAATTTGGGGGTTGAAAATGGAAGAGACATTTTATTTTCTACACTTGAAAAAATATTGGAAATATTTAAACAGTAAAAACATTTGGAATATAAAAAAGAGATGTCGGGTGTGTTTTTTACACTAGCAACAAAGGAGAGCACAAACATGAAGAATAAATCCTTGTTCTGCTCTAGGTCTGCGTAACATTTCCAGAAAAAAATGAGTTTGCAACATGATTAAGAATGTTCATGGGTTTTGACTCTAAAATTCACTTTGAGGAGTCTCCCTTAAATAAATAATCCCAAATCATAAAAAAGAGTCACATAAAAATTACTTGATAGAGCATTATTTATCATAACAAAAAATGCAGAAATTTGCACGTCACCTAGTCAAATGAACTAGTCAATGACGAACACACCTATACAAATGAAAATCATAACGAGTGCATAATGAATGTACCCATGATGTCGTTGTAATGTTAAGGCGGTAAAAATTCTAAATGTAGTATGATCCTAGCCAGTAAGTAGGAAAGCAAGACAAAAAACTTGCATGACAGATGGGTCTATTTCAAAATCTTAATAATGGTTAGGTGTTCGTATGAGAGTATGCTTACGTCTTTATTGTGGCTGGTTTCTCTATACTTTTTTATCCATAATGATCAGGTTTAGTTATATAATAATTTTTTAAACAATTAGTATAATCACCGGCAATTTGAAAAATCCTGGCTGCATCAGATGACTTGGTAACCAGAAAACAGAACCTGAAATCAAGGAGGGCAATTTGAAAGACAGTCACTCTTTGGGGAGATTGGTGATCCCAACAATGGACCACCAGAAGGAACAGACAGCAGCCTAGAGCTTCTGAAATCTCGCTTCTGTCGATGGAGTGGAGAGCCACAAAGCATGGCCACCACGATTACATCTCATCAATTGTGGGGAGAATCCTGAAGATAGTATCATGAAGACACTTTGCTTTAAGAAAGTTTAAGATGAGGAAATAAGGAAAGAGTCATATGTGCTTTGGGATAGGATGGCACACTACATTCTGAACTCGACACAAAGGTAGTGAAGTTCATGCGTTTCTGGGTTTAGGATTTTATGCAAATGACATCATATGGCGATGTCTTTTAGCTCAGTGTGGTTTTATAAAAACAACAAAATATTTTGTTTAAATATCTGTATATATGTAGTAAAACGATCAAGCAAAATAAGTGAAGGATAAGCATGCAGACTGATGGTGATGACTTCAGGGTTAGGAACGGGACCCAGGTCGTGAGGCTTAAAAGTGGCTTAAAAGATATTGCTAAAATATTATCTCTTTATCTAGGCAGGAAAGCACATGCATTTATGTGTTATTTTACTTTATGTGCTACATAGAACACTATGTATTTTTGTATCTATCAATATTTCATAATAAAAGTGCAAAGCATTTCTTTGTGTGAAAAGGTTAAGATTAAGTGAAAAACTGAAAGCTGATGGAAAGAAGAAACTTTGTGAGCTCGGTGGCCCTCTAGTGGCCAAATCGCGCAAGTACAATTAACATTTTCAGTTCTTTTCTGGGGTTCGCTCATACTTTCACTTCCTTAAAAACAAAAACCGACAGCAAGACCAGGGAGAGTGGCATTGTCCCAAAGTTCCTGAGGTTAGATGGTATGTTTTACATTAAATTCTTAAAATCCTGCCCGGCTGCTCTTCACTCTCTTTGAAGAATGACCCAAGAGACTACGTTTCAATTCTTTCGCAAGAATGTTGAATACAATGTTGGGCTTGGGGGATGGGTGAGCCTGGTGGTGGGTATTAAGGAGGGCAGGTATTGCATGGAGCACTGGGTGTGGTGCATAAGCAATGAACCTTGAAACACTGAAAAAATAACATAAATTATTTTAAAAGATATTTCACAATTTAAAGATACATTTCTTTTTCCAAAAAAAAAAAAAAAAACAGTATTAAATTGTTATACCTGTAGGATATTTGTTAAGTTGTATCATCCCCATGTCCTTCTTTTAACATCTTTAAATTTACTACGCTTAATACCACAAATTTCCGTGCAAGATTTGAGGAAGAATCACACCAACGGATCCTTCAAGAAGGCTCAGCACAGACATCACACAGCCTTTAAGTCTCACAGATGAAAGTGATCTCTCTATGCCTCTGAGCTTCAAAAACATGACACTAACTTTTTCGAGGATTTTTCATCCTGCTTTATATCGTGATTACTTGTGTACAGCTCTAATCTCCTCTCTCCCCAAGATTCTTAAAGTACGCCAAGGTGAAGTCTCTGTCTTTTTTTTATCTTTATGGTATTCTTAAAACGGTACCTGGAATATTTGATAGGTTCTTTTGTCTTTTCCTTTGGGTGCCTAATCTAGAGATTTAAGGGAGATAAGTTACATAACTATATTTTAAAACCAAAGTTGGATTTGAAACATATGTTCTAGTTTGGCCAAGCAGTCAGAAGAATTACATAGCTAAATAGAGAACATAGGGAAATGTGAGATTACCGTAGGATACAGCATGACATCTAACCTGCAATAGAGAAAAGCAACTTGTTGTCTCAGGGACACAACTGACATTTTAAAAAAATAGGAAGCCATTAACGTGGAAAATATTGTCATGATTCACAGTTTGGCCTTGCATGAAATGTGCAAGTTTGTCAGTCATCCCAGAAACTGATGGGATGATATCCACGACATTCAGTGACTCAGTGGCATAATGAAAAGAGGATTTCATCTTCTAGCAGCATCTGGTGAATCCTGGGGAAATAACTTCTGAGCCCTAGTATTCCCATTGGTGAAAGCAAACATATATATATATATTAAAATAAACATGCTATATGTATTTATATAGCTTAGTATGTTATATGTCAAATATATGTTTATATTTATATATGATATATTATATATTATATAACATTATGTATTATATAAATAATAATTTCTGTATATTATAAACTTTAAGTTATATATTATAACTTTATTATATTATTTCATATATGTTTTATATACAATATATTTTAAGATATATAAGCATATTATGTAGACTCTATTATATATTGTTGTATATATTATTTGCATACTATAAAAATATATGTGAGATATTTATATCATATATTATATATGATTATGTAAGAGTATAAGTATATATAAGTGTATATATAAGATTATAGAAGTGTAAAAATATATAAGTATATTATTATATATTTTAATATATATTTTATATAGTTTATGTGACTATATATTATCTATGGAATTATATTTTATGTATTGAATGTATATGAATATATTTTTTATATACAGAATTATATTTTATATGGGATATAAAACATGTCATATGAATGTATATTCAGGCACCTAGGGGAGTCAGTGCGAAAAATCGTGATATCGTCTGTGACGCGTGCTTTTGGGCAGCTGGTGTCTTTCTTCTCAAGCTATGTCCATGGCGGCCGTTTTTTATTTCTCACTTACGATAAAGCCCATCACCACGTTCCATCCTCAACAGTAACATAAGGGAGTAATCACGAGTGGAACTCACCGACTTGTGTTCGTGTAGAGCATTTTAGAGCTCCGAGGCTTGGCCACCGATGTGATGTCTCCGAACGGGTTGTCGATGTCATCGGCATTTGTGGACTGCACGTAACCACTGTTTGCGTGATAAGAAAAGAAAGTGTGGGTTTCTTGATAAGAAAAATGGAAGAAAAGATCAACAGGGTCCTAACATCCAAAGGAAATCTTGTTTGCTATAATAGATCCAAAACTGAAAAACCAAAATACATTAATAATAACAATAATAACCACGATGATGGAATAATTTGCCCTCAAAAAATAAAGGCAAGAGATTTTCCCATTTTCAGAGCAACAGTTACAAGACCATCATGATCTTAAGTTTGGGCCAGAGTGGGAGTAACAGGTAGGCCGTGATCTTGTGCCAAGAATCAGGCTGTCTCTGCAGCCCTGGATGGGCTCCTTCGCTGGGGACAGGTATTAAGCCTGGGGCAGGGCAGAGACCAGCATCCACTGAGCCATTAGGGCTCCTGTTGGGGATGGGAACCTAAAAGACTGGTCATGTCCATCACCGAGCAGTAATGAGGGAGCAGGAAGGCAAAGATGAAAGACCCATCTTCTCAGATTTCCATCGTCCTACGATCTGAATATTTCTGCTCCTCCCATATTCCTATGTTGAAATACTGGTGCCCAAAGGTGATGGCTGGAGGAGGTGGGGGGAGCAGGAAGTGGGAGGAACTGGGCTCATGAAGGTGGCTTCGTGTGCTTCTAAGAGAGGGTCAGAGAGCTCTCTAGCCCCTTCCACCCTGGGAGGACACATGGAGAGGTCTGAGCCCCGGAGAGAGTCCTCTCCTCACCGTGCAGGCGCCCAGATCTTGGACTCCCAGGCTCCCGAATTGTTAAAAAGAAATGTCTGTATTACCCCTTAATGCACCGCAAGTAAGTGAAACCATGTGATACTTGACTTTCTCTACTTGGCTTATTTTAATATAGAAGACAGTAGGAGAAGGAAAGTAAATGGGAAGTAGGGGAATTCAGGGAGAGAAATAAAACAAGAGAGACTTTGGATACAGAAACAAACTGGGGGACTTGGAGGGAAGAGGGTGGGGGGATGGGAGAGCCTGGTGGTGGGTACTGAGGGCACCTATTGCGTGGAGCACTGGGTGTGGGGAATCTTGGAACACTGAAAAAAAAAATTTAAGTAACAATTAAAAAATGTGAAAAAAAAAAAAGAAATGTCTGCTGTTTATAAGGTGACATTTTGGGATACCTGCCCCAGTGGACTCAAACACGGGGTTATTCCTCAACCCAAAGCAGAGAGGATCCCCACACCGTGGATGATGCATGTCTTTGCCAACTATGGAAAGCCAAATTTAAATCTAGGAAAGTGAGAAGAGGCATTTCCTGGACTTCAGTGTTAGTGAGCACGTCGTATCTTCTGCATCACGTATCGAAGTCTTTCTGGTTGACAAGACCCTATGTTAGTAGCACCCAGTGTATTTTACTTCATAAAATAACCAATTTGGGGAAACAGAAAAATGCCACTCTCCCTTTCTTTCTTTTATCAAAATCGTTAACAGATCTGTGATGGAAGTCCTGACATTAAGCAGGCTCTCTGATGGCAAAACATTAGAAATGTTCGAAAGTGTAAGTTGTCTTAAACAGTGAATTACAAACATGAGTGAGCTGAAGGTGGCTACAATTTAGATGTAAATCTAGTAATTTTTAAGACATTAAGAAACACTCACACTTACGTATAAAGAGGAATGTATTTGCTTCTAGAACTTGGACTCACGCTTAGAGAAAAAAGAAAATACGGACAATAGAGTTATTGACATTAACTTCATAAGCATCAAATTACTACAGTGTTTTTCTTATTAAAAGAAAGGCAAAGTCCTCAGAGATAACTCACGGGAATTAACCTCTAAGAGTTCGTGATTGTAAACAGGTGATTTAAAGACGGCGTTTTAAGCGAAAATCAAAACCAGAACAAATTGACTCCAACTCTTGAGAAGTCTTGTTTTGTTCTCTGGAGCCCTATTTTAGGGCCTCTCCTCTGGGCTTTCCCCGACATGCAATTTCCATGTTGAGGGACTCCTACTGCGCATCCAAGGTAGAGACGAAGCGGCCGGGTACCAAGTTCAGTGACTCACACGAGATCACAACTCTTGGTAGCATTTCAAGGAGCTCAGGCTTTACTCTGTATTTTCTCTGTTCCCACCCCAGAACTGGCCATTTCTCCAGAGGCCTCAAACGTTCTTTCATTGGAAAATGGTGATTAAAAGCCAACATCCTAACATAGTAAAAAATAATTAATTAGTTTAAAAATCAAAAACAAAAAATAAAAGCCAGCATCTCTGGGGACGCCTGGGTGGCTCAGTCGGTTAAGCATCTTGGGCTCAGGTCATGATCGCAGGGTCCTGGGATGGAGCCCCGAGTCTAGCTCCCTGCTCGGAGGCGGGGGGGTTCTGCTTCTCCCTCTGCCCATCTCCTCGCTCTCTCTTCCATTCTTTCTCATAAATAAATAAAGTCTTAAAAAAATAAAACTAAAAGCCAACATCTGGGAGCTAGATATGCTCCTGGCTGCTGGGGTACATGTCTGTGCTCTGGGTCCTCCGAGTGGACAGAGCTAGGGACGGTTGTCAGTGTAGGAAGGGGTATAGATCCACATATTTCTGTATTTCCTGTCTGTATATAAATTACAGTAAACCTGAGTTCATAGGATCCCTCCTGACCAAATCCAATGCACAGGGTTCATTCATAGCCTTTCTTCCTCGCTTCCTCATTCTTCCTCCTGACAGTGTGAAACCTGCTTCCTGTTATCGACCAAACATGTCATTTCGTTCAACCTCATACACGTAAGAAGCGTTAGAATTACCAACCCATTTCCCTGGGGAGACACAAGCACCATTTAGGGCACAGTGTTTATATATGATTCTTTTCAAATTTCCATTTAGCCTTACATTATTTGGTCAAAATACTGTTTGCAAATTTCGGAAGGCCCAAACTTACTTAGGACCACCCACTTTAGTGTAGTTACATCATTTATTTGTAACATAGATTCTTTCCTCAACATCTGCATTCCGTCCTGGATTCCTCCCACTGGCAGGCTTGGCTGTCCACATGCATTTGTATATATGTGTGTGTGTTTCTTTCACTTTATATTCAGTAAAGTTCGTTCCGTTTTTAAGATTTGATTTATTTATCTGACAGAGAGAGAGAGAGAGCAGGAGGAGAGGGAGAAGGAGAAGCAGACTCCCCGCTGAGCAGCAAGCCCGATGTGGGACTCGATCCCAAGACGCTGGGATCATGACCTGAGCCGAAGGCAGAGGCTTAACCCCTTGAGCCACCCCGGTGCCCAGTGAAGTTTGTTCGTTTTTGTGTATAGTTCTATGGGTTTCACAAATACGGAGTCAAATCAACCATATAGAGCAGCTGGCTACGCTAAATCTTTCCTTTATAGGCTCTCTGTAATCCCCTTTCCCAACTCCCGGCTGCCACTGTTCTAGTCCCAAGCCCGAAGTTTTGCCTTTTCTAAATTTCATATAAATGGACTCATACAACACGTGACCTTTTGGGTCTGGCTGCTTTCACGGAGCAAAATGCATTCCGCACACGCTGTCCCGGGTTGCATTTGGTTTTGTCTTTGCTGGGTAGTATGTCATCGTATGGGTACACCTGCTGTGTTTATCCAGGTGGCCTGCTGGGAGAGATCTGCGTGGTTTCCAGGGTGGGGCATTATGAGTTGAGCCTCACAGGCTATTCGAATACAGGTTTCTGTGTGGGTTTCTGGGAACAACGTTTACACAGAAGAAGGTTCCAGGGTGAGCAGCACTCTCAAAAGTTTGGAGACATGGCAATACTGACTAAGATAAATAGCTATTCATTCATTAAATGATTTCCTACTTAAAAAATGCAGTGGGGGGAATGCCTGGGTGGCTCAGTTGGTTAAGCGACTGCCTTCGGCTCAGGTCCTGATCCCGGAGACCCGGGATCGAGCCCCACATCGGGCTCCCTGCTCGGTGGGAAGCCTGCTTCTCCCTCTCTCACTCCCCCTGCTTGTGTTCCCTCTCTGGCTGTGTTTCTCTCTGTCAAATACATAAATAAAATCTTTAAAAAAAAAGATGGGGGAACCTGGAGGGCTCAGTCAGTTCAACGTCTGACTCTTTTTTTTTTAATGATTTAATTTATTTATTTGTCAGAGAGAAAGAGCACAAGTGGGAAGAGTGGCAGGCAGGGGCAAAGGGAAGGAGCAGGCTCCCTGCTGAGCAAGGAGCCCGATGCGGGACTCAATCCCAGGACCCTGGGATCCTAATCTGAGCTGAAGGCAGCTGCTGAACTAATGGAGCCACCCAGGCATCCCTAAACGTCTGACTCTTGATTTCAGCTCAAGTCATGATCTCAAGGTAAGATCAAGCCCCACATCAGGCTCTGTGCCAGGCATGGATCCCACTTGAGAGACTCTGACCCCTTCTCTTTCTGTCCCTCCCTGATTCCATCTAAAAAAAAAATTTAAATTTAAAAATCTAAAAAAAGTTAAAAGGCAATGGATTCATATAAGCAGGAATATAAATTGTATCATCTGGGTGAACTATTTGCTATTTCACCACATGCAATTTAAATAAAAAGATGCTAATAAAGTGTTGTCCTTAGTGCTCACATAATTTAAGAGTTGGCACTGATGACTTATATCCTTGTTCTTTTAAAAGATATTTGAACGTGACCACCAACAGTTTCAGTTTGCTGTGTTTATGAGTTTTATATTTTGTGAGTGTTTAATCTTTTAAAAAATTATTATCATTCAACTTACACACTGGAATCTATATTTTATATTGGGATGTTTTACACATTTCACAAAACATTTTAAATAATCTTTATCAAAAAGTTTCCACTAAAAAGATTAAAATAAAAAATAAGTTTAAAAAAGTTTACACATTATTTTTAGATATGGCTTGAGAAAATCTAAGTTTGTTGATAAGACAACATTCTTCTCACGACTTTCACCATTTGTAACTCTAGACCCAGCAGTTAAACATGTTTGTGATTTTGCATATTTTCACCTCATTTTTCTTTTTTCTTTTACTGATATAAAAAATCCATTTCTGAAGGGCAATATATGCTGGTTTTACTGATGTCATACAAAGATTTGAAAAATGTCTTTGACATTATTTTTCCATAACTGAAATTTATCAAGAACTCTCATTAATTTTGCAGACTACAGTTAAAAATCTCTTGGACTTAGCAATTAATTGTGGATTAGGTAAATATAAAATTAAATGTATAAGATTAATCTTCCCATTGAGGTGATAACTGAATCTCTGGGAAAGAAAAGAGAATAATCTGACTGTAGATATGTGTTTTTCTTTCGTATTATCTGTCTGTCTCAACTTCTTTATAAACATCTAAGTATTTTTTGAAAAATACACAGACCTGCTTAGAGTTCCATATGATTCATTCTTATATTTTCTATTCTATTTAATTTTACAAAACGGTGACTATGACTCACTAACGGGTTGCCACCAACAGGCCACACTTCACTCGTTAAATCACTTAGTCGAGTTTACTCATTAACCTGTACTAGGGTAATCATTCAGCCATGTGGAGAAATGGATCCCTCATTCACACTCTAAACCAGATTTGAATTCAAGTGGTTTAAAGAGATAAAAAGGAAAAGCAAAGTGTTTTTTAGAAAAAAAAAAGCAAAGAGGAATAATATATTACTTCAGGGTAGAGAAAGATCTATTAAAAAGTCCATAAAAATAATAAAACATGGAAGAAAATATTGATAATTTCAGTTATATTAAAATTCAAAACTTCAAAAAAAAATAAAATAAAAAAATAAAATTCAAAACTTCAGCAAAGAACAGTATAAAACAGAAAATCACAGACTAAAAGGAGATAGTTTGATGAATATTATCAATAAAGAATTTTTTACATAATAGTAAACATAAAAATCTATACAATTAATACGTAAAAGACAAGGAGCCCAAATGCAAAGGGACAAAATATATGAACAGGTAAGTTACAAATGTGAACCCCCAGTAAGTCGTAACCTATAAAAAATGATTATTGGTTATCAGGTAAATGCAAGTGAAAACGATAATGAAATACAATTTCATACTCATGAGATTTGAATTTTTTTTAATTAAAAAAAATTCCAAATGTTGGCCTGATGTGCAGTAGTGGGAACTCAAGCATTGCCAGTGGTTGAACCCATGGGTACAACTCATCTGAAGAAGGAAGTTCTGATATCTAGAGTATAAAGAAGTGCACCCTCTTGTTGCAGCAATTGTAGACATAAGTGTGTATATAAAATCTAGAAATATTTTTGTATTTGAGAACATGAAGAAACGAGGACACTGTTTCCAACTGCAATAAAATCATAAAAATAATTAAATCACAAGAATGGATAAATAAATTGTGGTATATCCACACAGCACAAGACTGTCCAGCAAGCAAAGTGAGCCCACAGAGATCTAAATGTCAGCTTGTTTAAGTCTCACAAACACAACATTGAACGAAAATGTTCAAGTTGGGGGCATCTGGGTGGCTCAGTCAGTTAAGTGTCTACCTTCAGCTCAGGTCATGATCCTGGAGTCCTGGGATCGAGTCCCGCATCGGGCTCCCTGCTCAGTGGGGAGTCTGCTTCTTCCTCTGACCTGCTCTCTCTCTCAAATAAATAAATAAAATCTTTAAAAAAATATATTCAAGTTGTGTATATACATGATCCCATGCATATTGAGTTTATAACCATGAACCACAATGCCATATCTTGGTTAAAACGAACACATATGCTTTTAAGTATTACAGGAATGTATGACAGAGGGAACATCAAATCCGGAGTAATAGTGATCCCTAAGGAAGAAAAGAGAAGTTCACCACCGTGTTGTTAATGCTCTATTCCTAAAACTGGGAAGTGGAGACACAGATTGTGTCACATTCTCCTTTGCATGTTTTATATATATTAAATATTCAAAAATAAATTTAAAACATACAAACAGAGCATAACCTGGATTGTGGGTTGTAGTGAGAATAAAAAATAGGGAGAAATAGGGACATTTTCAAAGATAGAAATATGAGGGATTTTTTAGACTAAATGCAAAAAATTACTTATATGGAAGGATTAATAATAAAACCATAGTTTCTAGCATAAAATAAAACACAAAGTAACTGCCTGATACAAAAGTTGATAGAAAAGTTACCATCCCTTGAAATCCATGGGTATCACATTATAATTCTTCATATTAACTTATTCATAAAGCATTCCTTATTTTTAAATGCTTTTAAATATTTGTGTGTTTTTTTCTTTTGGAGAGAGAATGTGGGGGGAAGAGAGGGGAAGAGGAAGAGAGAGAATCTCAAGCAGGCTCCATGCTCAGCAGGAGCCTGACACAGGGCTCAGTATCAGGACCCCGAGATCAAGACCTGAGCCAAAACCAATGGTGCTTAACCGACTGAGCCATCCAGATGCCCCGTTCATAGTCTAAATTGTAAGGAGAGTTAAGAGAAAACGAGAGAAAGCGGGCAACACTGAGCAAGGGAACGGGATTGGGTTCTCTTTCCCATTCCAGAGGATTGGTCCATTCCAGGACTTTGGGTTCTGGCATAACTTAATGCCAAAGAATATGTTTCAAAATAACCAATTTTCAAAATATGTAAAAATATTTTTAAGTAGCTGAGAGATCCTTACGCCCTCTGTAAGTCATGGACGGGAGCACCAGATATATCAATGAGAGATCTGTAATAACGAAAAAAATTACTGATGAGAACACAAGGGGATAAAACTTACAAAGTAACTGGCTTGACTGGTGTCAAGAAAGATCTTGTTTGAAATCTGTCCCAGAGTCCACCAACCATCTAAAATCAGCAGCAAAATGAATGACACATTTAATGCACAAGTCACTGTCAGGTCTCGTCCATAAGCCCCCGCGCTCCTAACTCTACCTACAGCATCATGGACAAGCCCCAGGCTCCCAGTGGAAAGCACTCCCTGGGTGTGTTAGCAACTCAGAGCTTTGCCCAGAGCCCCTCCTGGTCTTTGCTCTGCTCGCAGACCCTTAGTTTCCATTTGTTTTTGCAGGCCTGGAGTCTCCCTCATCATCCACCTCCTCTGGACTAAAGGTCTGATTTTGGTTTCCATCCCCGAATCTGTGCTCACTTGGCTCCTCTCTGGTCCACCCTCGGCAGCCCTGGCTGGTCTCCCCTTCCCAGCTCTGCCCAGACCCTGAGCTTTGACCTGCATCTTGCCGGGAAGGACTTTGGGTTCTGGGATGATTAAATGCCAAAGAGTATGTTTAAAAATGACCAATTTTCAAAAAATGCAAAAATATTTTTAAGTGGTTGAGAGATCCTTAAAAACAGCTGTAGGAATTAAAGCACATTTTCTGTCCTCCGACTGAGTTTAGCTTCTAGGTGCAAATCCTGCACCAAGACTCTATATTAGGGCCACCTTTTACCTTCTCTCGCTGCCATTTTGCTCTGTAAAAGCGACAAAGTCTTTCAAAATGATGTGGGCTTCTTACCCTGTGGTTCTGAACCTCCTAGGAGTCCGTGTTTAGCACCATATTTATATATAGTTATTTTCTTTAGGGCTATGTGCTTTTCATAGGGAAGAGCTTTGTTATGAGAGGTTGTCAGACTTCTAAGGGAAAAGGAACAGAGCTAAGCAGCAAGAGAGTCAATGCAAGTAGGAGGTGCTTTGCAAACACAGAGGCAGGGTTGGGAGGACCAAAGTGAGGTCCAACTAAGACCCAAAGGATTCACGGGACTTAACCTGGAAATAAATGGACTGCGGAAGGGAGTGGAACCCTGTTTGGAGGGTGAGGCTGAGGAGGGGTCATGTGCAAATAACAGAACTGGGGACACGTCCTGTCAAAGCCCAGGGATTTCACTCTCTAAAAAGTGATGGGACGGCGCCTGGGTGGCTCAGAGGGTTAAGCTTCTGCCTTTGGCTCAGGTCATGATCTCAGGGTCCCATGATGGAGCCCCACATCAGAAGCCTGCTTAAGATGCTTCTTCCTGGGCGCCTGGGTGGCTCAGTGAGTTAAAGCCTCTGCCTTCGGCTCAGGTCATGATCTCAGGGTCCTGGGATCGAGGCCCGCATCGGGCTTTCTGCTCGGCAGGGAGCCTGCTTCCTCCTCTCTCTCTGCCTGCCTCTCTGCCTACTTGTGATCTCTCTGTCAAATAAATAAATAAAATCTTTTTTTAAAAAAGTGATGGGTTTTAATCAGTGGAGGAATATGAAACAAATCACACTCTAGGAAAAGTACCCGGGCTATGGTGTGGATACAACAATTCACGCGCCGAATATTTGATGTTCACAAATGAAAACAGAGGGGCGCCCGAGGGGCTCAGTCTGTTAAGCGTATTACTCTTGATTTCAGCTCTGGTCATGATCTCAGGGATGTGAGATTGAGCCCCATGTCAGGCTTTGGGCTGAGCATGGAGCCTGCTTAAGATTCTCTCTCTCCCTCTGCCCCTTGCCACCCTCTTCTCTATAAATAAAACAAAATAAAGTAAAATAAAAGAAAATGAAAGCAGATATCTCTGGAGACAACTAACTATGTTTTGTTTTGCTGGAAACAAGAATTCTGCAATTCATGGGTTTTCCCATTCTGTCTCAGAGTGCAGAGGTTGGGTTCAATTTCACGAACTGTTCTCAACACGGGTTCTCTGATGGAATCCTATCTCTCCATCCCTCAGTCCTCCTTGTGCAGTTTTAAAATAAACAGTCATCGCAAATGACTTTTGAGACAGAGGTCGTTTTTAAATGAAATTTTAAAAAGTCCACTACAAGTAACAGCGAAGTATTTGAGATTGCTGATCACTTTTACGGTTATGGTACGTTCAATTCCATAAATGTTTATATTTACATGTTCTTTCCATATTTCTTACCATAAAATGAATATTCAAGTTTTGGGCTTCAGTTTAGAAATAAATGCATTGTTGAAAAATGCAACCGGATATATATGGGAAGAGATATTACACACATGTAATTGAGGTCCCTAATCACTGACCTGGGTTATTGCTGGGGCCCCTTCATATCTTTTCAGTGTAAAACACTGTGAAATCAAGTCAGCAGCTTTTTCCACCGTTGTTTCTTCTGGATCAAGTTTTGGTGGTAGCATCTTGTCCCAAGGAACAACTTCATAAGCTCTGTGAAATTATTAAATAAGGACATTTTATGAAAAATGCATATTCAAATGGTATGAGCGCATCATACACTGTGGCAGACAGAATTTGAAGGTGTCCCGACGACTCCTGCCCCCTGCTGTACATTTCATGTATAACCACCTCCCCTCTGGTGTGGGCAGAGCAAATGAGTATGGTATCACTGCTATGATATTTTGTATGGCAACTTTATATGGCCAAGGGGTTGTACCTATATAATTAAGGTCCATAATCGGTTGAATTTGAGTTAATCAAAAGGTGGATTCTCCTAAGTAGGTCTGACTCACATAGGTGAGCCCTAAAAAGAGACAAAAGGCTCAGTAGGCAGCTGTCCTTAAAGAAACACCTCATGAGGGGCGCCTGGATGGCTCAGTCAGTTAAGCGTCCAACTCCTGATTTTGGCTCAAGTGGTGATCCGGGGGTCCTGGGATGGAGCGCCAGGTTGGGCTCCAAGCTCAGTGGAGAGTTTGCTTTTCCCTCTCCCTCTGCCCCTCCCCGATTCATGTTCTCAGTCTCTCTCTCTCTCTCTCTCTCTCTCTCTCTCTCTC